>JACXGK010008265.1:0-22880 GCA_016801125.1 Novumbra hubbsi
AATCTGCATACAGGAAGTGGCTAATCTGTACGAAATGTTCCACACGCGTAACTGCCTCCACAGAACAGCCTACCAGCACAAAGTGACCAATGCCATTGAATTAATGTATGGTCAAATATTTCTATTATTTTCTACATTTTCTATACTATTGTAAACTGTTTCCCCATTTTAAATTATTCTGTGTTATAAATCCCAATTATTTTTAATAGGATTAAAGATGCCTTTGTCATGGCAGATGGAAGAGTGAAAATATTTGATGCAATAAAGAACATGGAGGACTTCACTAAACTCACTGGTCAGTTCAATCCAACAGATATAACCTATATTAGCCCTGGTGTCTTCTAATTGCTGTCATTCTATGATTCAGACCTTGTTGTCAGGTTTTCATTGCAGGTGTCATGACTGTCTAAACAGACTGGGTTTGCCTGTTCTCTCTGGCATGTCATGGTCCTTCTCCTTTCTCCTGTAGACCAAGTGTTTGAGCAGATCCTGCACTCGTCTTCCACTGAGCTGAAAGAGGCCAGAGAGATCCTGCAGAACATCACTCAGCGACGCCTCTACAGGTGTGTGGGAGAGACTCAGGTTCAAGGTTCCTCTGAGATGAGTGTATCAGAGGTATGAAGGGGGAAAATCCTTCTGACTAGGAGACCTTTTAATTAGATCCATTTTATGTGTCACGAACACGCTCAAAGGTAGCGACAAAGAGTGCGTACACCAGATTCAAAAGGAATAACAAAACATAATTTATTTTTAAATATACAAACATGCCACAACTAAAACAAAACAGGCTGTGTGGAACCCCCCGCCTCCCCACTATGTAGGTGTTGTACTTAAACGGACAGGGACACACCAGGCCCAGGTGTAGCCAATCAGAGTAACGACCTCCACTCTGCTCACAATCATGCAACAGGAAACACAGACAGAGGGGCAAGCCCTCTTTTATCCATCATCCTCATCTCTGTCCGATGAACAGGGGATAAAAAAGAAGTTGGAAGAGAAGTTGGAAGCGGAGTTGGAAGAGGAGTCGGATGAGGAGTCGGATGAGGAGTCGGAAGAGGGGTGGAAGACCGAAGGTTGTGCCATAGAGGAAATTTTTTTGCATGTGAGTTTCCTGTATTTTCACTTCAACAAAGGAACTAATTGATGGCTTTTAGCGATTATGTTTCACACCACTGTGCTATAGTCTTCCCCAGCGCATAGATGCCAGTTTCAAATATCTGTATCTTTTTCCTTTATTTCCATCAGGAAATCCCTATGCACTGGTGGGGTATGAAGGAAAAGAACCCAATTGAAAAAGTATTTTTCTACAACAAAGGTTCAGACCGTGTCTTTCATATCCAAGGGAATCAGGTCACTATTGCAATGTGTTTACACATCTTTTCAGATAATAATTTTTCTGGGCCTGGAAACATGACATCATTGTTGTTTGTGTAGGTTTTTTGTCTGATGCCAGACCGGTTTTCAGAGAATTGGATCAGAGTCTACTGTAAAAAGACAGATGCAGATATTCGTGGCGTCAAGAAGATTTTTACTAAGTTCTGCAAAGAGTCTTCATGCTCTTTACCTCAGGTCAGTTAGCCTGATACCTTGTTTTCTTTTAGTAACATCATATATCGTACTCTTTATCTTTGATTGTGTGCAGAGTGATCAAATTAGAGTGAAAGACTAAACCATCCAGATTTAATCCACTACACATCACATTCAGAACCTTCCCAGACTTTAACATTTACTGTGGTGTCCTTGTGTATTAATGTTTGTTTGTTCAGGGTCAATGACAGGTGTGTTGATTCCCATTCAAACCACCTGATGACAATGAAGAGCGTTGCAGACCTGGAAAGGGATGAGGTGTTTCCTGGAACACTGACCTAATACCACACCCTAACCAATCGGGGGAGAGGGAGCGGTGTGCAGGGCTGACATATTTTTTCAATGGATATTTTGTCATTATGTCTAAGGGTTGTGATTACTCTTAGCTCTGTCTGTGTCAAATGGGGTATGTTTATGTGCAGTATATGTTTTCGGTATTTTAGTTTGGGTATGGTGGTATTGTATGTTATTGGACCTAGTTTTGTTAAAACTAGATGTTACGTCCCCAGTGTCTGTGTTCACGCACCGCAGGGCGTTGCGCCTCCTTTATACAAAGGCGGGCGTAACACTAGAGAACAATGTAAAGAATATGGTTCCATGTGGTACATGCTGTTTGGTTTTCAACACAGGGAAAAAGGGAGTTCTTCATAACAAGCACAGATCAGATTCAGCATCCCCTTTATTTGTTTCAGATTCAACACAAAATCGACCTACGTTATATTTAAATTGGTGGTGGCCATTTATAATTATGATTAGGGTTACAACAAACTGTACAGACACCAGAGGGGTATCTTCAGGAGTAACTCAGTGACGTCGGGTGTAACTTCCCGAATAACCCGTACTAAGAAAGGTGAATACGTTTTACCCGAGGTATGCTGTCATGGCACTATACGCTGCGTTTCTGAAATGCTCCGAGCAGGTTATCTTCGTAGTTTTCTCGATGTTACCCCATAAAGTCACCGCCCCTCCGCCCCCAATTGTTTGGGAAAAATGCCAGCAAATTTGGAAGACGCAATCAACAGTGGCGCACTAATTGTGAGAGGCTCACTTCGCATGACAAGGGTGTTTAGAGTATTTTTCTGGCTTCTAGGGCCAGACGTCTCCAATAACACTTGCCGGAGTAATGCCCTCACTGTTGAAGAGACCGTGTGCCTTGATATGCAACTGTTTGCTTAAGAATTCTGTTTGCCTTTCATTTCGCAATGTGGTACTTGATTATTTGATCTGACATGTAGTCTAGCCTACATTATTTAATCTTGAAAACAGTTCAATCTTGAAAGGTGTTCAGCTCATTATGTGGCAATTTTCTTACAATGGCATTATGTTAAAATGGCCTGAAATCCTTTGTTAGATGACATGTGATCACCTTTTAACGATGACTAGTCTGTGGGCCAGGTGGCCTGGGTCAGTCCATGATTCACCCATTTTTCGGAAATCTCTTAGTCAAAGATTAGAACAAAGTAAGACAACCACAAACCTATATTTCCCACATCATCCTGTTCTGTGACAATTTCTTTCTATCTGCCCAAGGGCATTTTGATGGCCTGCTGCTTGGAGACAGAGGGTACCCATGTCTGCATTACCTGATCCCCTATCACAACCCACAAACGAGGGAACAAATTAAATATGTGTCTCACAGCAACGCAAGGGTCAAGATAGAGATTACATTTGTGTACTCAAATCATGCTGGTCTGCAAGGCTTGCGGGTGTGTCCGGAGCGGGCATGTGAGGTGGTGACAGCATGTGGGTTGCTCCAAACCATTGCCACCGTTAGAAAAGAAAGAGCCCCATGCCAGCTGCCGATGCCACCAGATATAGAGGACCCAGTGATGTTGAATCACCCAACAGGAAAGAAGCCACCGCAAATAATTATTTTCACAAATAACAAGACACATTAAAATAATCTTTTGATTTCTAGATGTATTAATTTGGCATTCTCCCATTCCTTAAATTTTTAAGGAAAATGTTACAGATGGTAGAGACATTGTTCAAAGGATGGTCAATGTATAGCAAGACCTTTTTGTTAGACAATGTTTCAAATACATAAACAGACAACAAAATCTGCATACATTATATTTAAATTGGTGGTGGCCATATATAATTAGGATATGATAGTTTGTAAATGTATTTAATATTTAATCAGTATAGTATGTTTAGATGAAGTGAAATGAACACATGGGTTTCAGTAAAATAAAGTTTAGCCCAAATGCTTAGTTTACCGTTTGGATTGATGTGGTCAACATAGACCTGTTAGTCTTTTTGGGACCGAGGGCTATAAAAACTGTTCAATCATCAGGTCATGATTTACCTGTTATGAAGACTGACAGTCTTCTTTATATGTCTTGGGATTCTACAGATAGATATTGTGTGTGCAGAGTGTACAGTAACTCCTCTTTGATCATGGTGTGAATTAAACAATCTCAAATAAACAAAACAATATTAAATAAAAAAAGTGATTCTTAATTGTATTGTGTTAAATAACCAGTTGCTGTTTTGTTGTTTATTTTGGTTGCAAGTTTATTCTGTACCCTCTCAGACAAACTGATTGTTACTCAAATATTATGAGACTGGGTAACTCCTTCTACTTTGGGGTGTTTATAGCTAAATCATTATAACTGTCCAGTTTCATATCTCACATCTGAGCCCAGTCCCAGACTGACCCACCTCTGCCTGGCTCTTCGTTGCTATGAAACGGAAACAATAACAACATAGTGGAATACAGGTGACCGGGGAGATGGAGTTGAGAATTACATTTGTGTGTATTGATGGTTGATTATTTAATTCTATTAAAACATTTGGATGTCTGTAACGTATGTTCTGAGTTCTATTAAAGTTTTATTAAATCAACGTAAGCATCTGGGGAACAAAACTTGTAGTAGCACTTTGTTTCTTTCTTCACCACTGTAAATCTACTACTTGTTGATTGACCACGAGTCAGTCAAGCAGACTGTTCTGCTAAATCAAACGATGACACAAAGATTTCTACCTTTCAGATGTTCAATAGCAAAACACATTATGAAGTCCAATGCACGGTCAAAAAACTGTTTTTCCTACAATGGTGCCATATTCTCTCTGGTTCTTAATAATGGGTTCCAAAGGATATTCACTAACTTTGGACCACTGAATGGCAAGGAGGTGAGTCAATCAGTTAGCTAGCCAGTCAGTCATTAAGCCAGCAAGTCATTAAACCAGCCATTCAGTAAGCCAGTCAGTTAGCCAGCCAGCTTGACAGTTTAGGCTGCAATTTATGAATCACTAGAAATGAGTCCATGGTTGACTTGTGTGCCAAAAGGATGGCCAGTCACCATAAATATATTCTGATAATGACATACAGTCATCCATATGATTATCTTGTCCTTTTTACAGAGTTTAAGGTCTTAATGCGTTAAAAAAAGCTGATCAATTTGGCGATTGGTTTCCATTACCAGAATGCTAATATTATTTGCATAAGTACTATAGATTTGCATTTGACACTGCTTGCTAATGATTTGTCACCATACATGTTAAAGCACTTTAAGTTGGCATGGCCTAAACTTACTAAACAAAGTTAGTTTGGTCTCTGTAGCTTCAACATATCAAGATTCTAGGGTTAGTTTAGCTAGTCTGCATACATTTTTAACCGATTGGAAGTTCAAGGAATTCTGTCAATGCATCTTGTCATCTTTTGTCCTGCAACCTCCTAGTCCTGTAGGGTTTGGGATAGAATAGGATGTAATTCTATATAGATCAAGACAGGTGTCAAACGGTAATTAAAAATGTTGTTATCATAAAGAGAATATATTATTCAGTACATATCTTTCCACAGGGGCCATATAAGGGCAGACCAGAGGAGAAGTCCTTCCTCTATGAGATTGTGGCCAACAAGAGTAACTGCGTTGATGTGGACAAGTGGGACTATTTTGCCAGGTTGGTCCCTGAGATACAGTTGATCTCTTTACCTATATCAGGTACTTTACCAAAACATAGCCTGGTGTTGGTTGAGGGGTACAGCATCAGAATAGCTTTAATACATTATGCTCATATTCTGCATTTCTTCAAAACTGTTATGTCTCTACTAGGCAGTTATTTTTATAACAAAATTGCTCCTTCAATATTTTATTATATTTCAATATAGCCATGCAAAGATTTCTGACAGATAATAATATTTTTTTCAATAATATATTTGCAAGTTTAAAAAGACAGATGCAGATATTGGTGGCACTAAGAAGATTTTTACAGAGTGGTGCAAAGATCATTCATTCTCTTTACCTCAGGTCAGTTGAAACCTTGTTCTCTTTTAGTTACCACATATATCAAACTCTTTATCTTTGATGTTTTGCATGGTGATGACATGACAGAGTGAAAAGACTAAGCCAACCAGCTATGATCCACTTGTTCAGAGTGAAGCCTTGAATGCAGCAGAATGACAGGTGTGTTATTTCCCATTCAAACCACCTGGTGGTGATGAAGAGCGTTGCAGAGCTGGAAAGCAATGAGGTGTTGCCCAGAACACTGACCTAATACTACATCCTAACCAGTCGAGGGAGAGAGAGTAGCATGCCGATCCGATCTTATGTCTTTTCCAATGAATGTCTCAGGGTTGTCATTACTCTTTGCTCTGTTGTGTATGTAAAATGGTGTATGTTTATGTGCACAGTTCTTCATAACAAGCACAGACCAGAGACTGAATCCCCTTAATTTGTTAAGTACAATTACACATTTAAGTTGGTGGGAGTGGTAGACAATGTTTTAAATATATAAACAGGGTACACAATCTATATACATTAACATACATTATATTCACTTGGGTGGTGGCCATATACGATTCACATGTGTGGTGAATATATTCAACATTTAACCAGTGTAATATGTTTAGATGCCGTGCAATAAACACACTGTACAGTACTGAAAAATACAGTTTAGTCCAACTGCTAATTTTACCTTTTAGATAGATGTGGTCCACATAGTCCTGTTAGTCTTTCCGGGACAGAGGGGTTACAACAAAGGGTTCACATACTAGTCATGATTTACCTGTACTATTAGTTCTGAAGACCGACAGCCTTCTTTATTTCTTCTTGGGATTCTACACATATTGCATGTGCAGTGTACAGTAACTCCTCTTAGATCATGGTGTAAATTAGACGATCTCAACAGAACAATACTACATAAACATTTGATTCTTTACTGTATTGTGCTAAATAACAAGTTTCTGTTTTAGTGTTTATTCATGTTGCATGTTTATTTTGTACCCTCTTAGACAAGCTCATGGTTAATCTTCACATCTACAATATTATGAGACTGTGCAACTACTTCTATGGACCGTTATTGCTATAATTGCAACATCGATAGTGTCCACAGTTAGAGGCAACACAGTACAGCTGCATCTAATCGGGGAGAAAATATATAGAAATGCAGAGACAACTCTGAGCCCAGTCCCTGACTCGGTCCCCCCCCAGGACCTGACAATTACAAAGACGACCCAGACAGATGATCCCATAAGAAATAAACAACATCTTCCAACAAAGTGATTCCACTTTGACGGATAATGACCTCAAAACCCCCACCATTTATAAAAGGCAATCTAAATAGCTGTGTTCTAATCCATCCTGCAAGCACAAATGTAAAACTGGTTGCAGAAGTAATACATTCAAGGTATGACATTCCCCCCAATACACAAGCAACCGAGCGGTTCTCAATTTCTATTACAACCAAAATACCATTTGGTTTTAACATTCCCTTTACAAATACACTCTGTGGGACATTACCAATCACAATGTTGGTAAATCTGTTAAATTCTAAGGAATTTAAATAGACCCACAACCTAATTCACACAGCCCCCACACACTGGTGTTTCTGTGAGTGAGTATTGCTCTCCAGGGGGACGAGCTCTAGGGTCTAGTTCTCTCATATTTTAGACCAAGAAGACAATTCTCAAGCAATCCATTTCTGAAACAAAATATATTGTGTATCTTTTGTATCTTAATCTATTTTAGTTAAAATATTGCAAAACCAAATATCAGTGCCCCAAAAGAAAACCTCCCTGTACCTTGTGGTAGAAATGAAGGTTTACTGAGAGAAACGCTTTGAGACAGTCAAAACAGAGTCCCGGTCTCATTACACTATAGTGGTTTTATTAATGCTCATGAGCAGAGAGGCACAGTTCAGAAGGCCTGTCGATTTCTTATACAGCTATTAGTCCATGGTAGAAATATTTCACATTAGTAACACTTCAGCAAGACAATTTTTATCTGGTTTAAGCTGGTTCTTCTTCTAATATCTTTGTCCACTCAGTGGTTAAAGGTGGTTCAGCTTCCAACTACATGTTAGTAGAACAACATATACGCTTCTCATGGCAACATACTCTGAGGCTTTTGTACATTGTAATATTGGTTCCTCAATCTTTGATTTATATTCACAGTTCCTCTCAACATTTTGTTTTCTCATTAGTCCATAACCTTTACCAGCACATGCTTATTGTTTCCTGATTAGACAAAAAACATTATAATTATTAGAATTGACAAATATAGTTGGCAGATGCTTCTATACCTTTAACATTTTCAGGATTGTAAAAAGTTTTTCGAATCCGTTTTGTGCTCAATTCATTCTGAAACTGTCAGAAATGTATCTTGTCCAATCATTTAGTTTGCCTTTATGTAAACTTTTATTTCAGTATTTCCTATTGTCTTTTGTCCCATGATATGTACACTTTGCTTTGACTTATATGCAGTTAAAGATGGACATTTACATTTAAGACTTAAGTTGAAGTAACAATTCTTTCAGTCATTCTTCATTCTTCAGATTCCAAAAACTAAAATTAGTTTTTGGCAAGACGGTTAGGACGTCAGCTCTGAAAAGGAAAGTCTTGAGTAAGGAACAGAAGGGTTAAATTTGCAGTGGTCTTTTAAATTAAACCATTCTGTTCTCACTCAAAGCTTTAATTTTCAACTGTTTTTGAATAGGAAAGAAAAATGTGCAGTGGTCTCAATTGTTTCTAGGGCTGTACGGTTGAAGTCGGAAGATTACATATACTTACGTTTTCTAACTACTCTACAGATTTCATGTTTTTGGGAACATCTTCTCATGCTTGACACAAGTAATGTTTCCAACAACTGTTTACACTCAGATTATTTTACGTACGATTCACTAGTTCACAATTTCAGTGGATCAGAAGTATACATATACTTAGTTGACAGTGCATTTAAACAGCTTGAAGATTTTCAGAAATTCATATCATGGCTTCTGAATTGACATAAATTAGTTCAATTTAAGAGAACGGGGCAACAATGATGGACCTACCAATTCTGGCGTTCTCTGCGGAATGCCAATCGAGCTACACAGTGATGGGCTGTTAGCATAGGTCTCACAAGAGGATGTCGCGCCCTATTGCCACCCTCATGGAGTCTGTGTCTTACAGTTTGGTCTGAAACATGCACCCCACTAGCCTGCTGGAGGTCAATTTGTAGGGCTCTGGCTGTGCTCTTCTTGCTCCTCCTCGCACAAAGGAGCAAATACCGGTCCTGCTGCTGGGTTGATGCCATTCTACGGCCCTGTCCAGCTCTCCTAGTGTAACGGCTTGTTTCCTGGTTTCTCTTCCATGCTTTTAAGTCTGTACTGGGAGACACAGAAACCTGTCTTGCGATGGCACAAATGCCATTCTGGAGGAGATGAACTACTTGCGCAACCTGAATGAGCTGCAGGTTCCACCTCATGCTACCAGTAGTGACAAGGGCACTAGCAAAACACAAAACTAGAGAATAATCAGTCAGAAGAGAGCCATTGTCTGTGGCCACCACCTGCAAAACCACTCCCTTTTGGGGGGTTCTCTTTTTGAAGCCTCTCCAGTGCATCTGTTGTCACTTTAATTTGCACCAAAACAGGTGACACTGATTCATAATCGCTTATGCTTCCTAACTGGACATACTGATATCCCTGAAGTTTAATTGACTTCCCACATATTTTTGGTGAATATCCACGGTAAAGTCCTATATCGACATATCCTAAATGGCTGCTCAGCAAGGAGCAGTCCTGTCCGAGCTGGTTGAAAATGTTAAGGAAGTATGGCTCAAGGGACGGTGGGATGTCCTTTAAAGTCCATATCCTCGATGCTCATCTAGATAATTACATGAAGAATATGGGTGCGTACTTAAAAGAACAAGGGGAGCATTTCCATCAGGATATACTGGACTCCAAACTCTGCTACCAAGGACAGTATAATAAGACCATGATGGGAGACAGCAATTTGGGGGATGATTCGGACATGGATTTACAATGGATTTACAATATAATCGTTATAAAATTACTCACTTCAAAATCTTTTGTTGAGATTTCTTTGTTTTACTTTAGTGTAAATGCATGTTCATTTGGATTCGTATGTTGTTTTTTTCCGACTTTATGTGAACAAAAATGCACAATTTTGCCTCTTTTCTCATTGGAAGTCCAAGTTTATCATTTCAGAAAGCTAATTCATCTTTTGAAGACTCTTTTAAAATGATGTTAGCACACCTAAACACTGTTGTGCTGATTAAAGAAGCAGTAAAACCAGCCTTTTGATTAGTTGAGTATCTGGAACCTTTCCATCAGCAAGGCTAGAACCTATTTAAAAGTCATTGTTGCTATGCAGATAAATCAGAAATACAACACGCAAGTAAATAATTTCCATAACAACCTCTGTAACAGTTAATTCCCCAATGCATGGGGTATTTTGATTACATCAATTCAAGGGTTAAAAAAAAGCAGAACACTCACATTTCATCCTAGAAAGTTTGTCAAAGGTTTCAGTACATTGTTATATTGGTTCCTCTATCTTTGGTTTTATATTTACAGTTCCTCTCAACATTCGTTCCTTAACTTTTTTCATTAGGTTATAACCTTTCACAGCACAAGCTTATTGTTTCTAACTTAGATAAAAAACATATGATTAGAATAGCAGGATTATCTAGTTGGCATACGCTTCTACAAAGTCAACATTCACATTTCCACTATTGTAAAACTATTTCATAAAATGTTACCAATCATTTCTCAAGGTGTGTTGAGGTTCTTCTGATTCAGTCAGTAACTATTTAACTGGTCCAATCATTTACTTTGCCTTGAAGTAAACTGTTCTTTCAGTTTGCACCTAATTTTTCAAACAGATTTCCCTTCTCTCGATTTCTTAATAAAGTACTAAATATTTAATGGGGTGTCCTAATTTTTTCACTTGAAAGTATATATTTTGTACCGCCTAAAACCTTTATTATCTTTGACCTGTGTGTTTGTTTGATTTGATCTACTGATATTAGACATACTTTTTAACTTGCAATGCTGGATAACTTGCTTATATAAGCCCATTTTTATGTAAAAAGTGTTTTGAAAGGTTTCCTCCAAATAAAATGTATTATTATCATGATTAGAATTGATGGCTGCCTCTGGAAGGTTTGAGACCCTGATAGCCTTCTGTGGGTGGTGGGTAGTGAGATGCTGACTATTTGGACTTTTTTATGCTATTGTACGTACAAAAACTGAAAATCAATGTTTGTCATACAGCCTGTTCAGTCAGAGGTATAATTCTTGATTTAAGTTAAGCACTTTGTGTTTGAAAAAAAATATATATTATAAAGAAGAACTGTAATGGAAAAAATGCAGTTTTGCTATTTATTTTCTGAAATGTTTAGTAGAAAGCTATAAACACTAATCTTGGATCAGTATTTTCTTTTTGAATGACTACAGGGATATAAAAAGGTGTGATGGTGGTATACTCACGTATACCCCATTAACTTGCTTTTTTAAGACAACTGGTTATTATGAGGTAGTGTTTTTATATCTGTGTACAGAAATTGCATAGATAACCGAAGTCATACAGCAACAGCAGATTTGATTACAGGAAGCAAAAAGCTTTTGGGAAGGTCATACATTTTTTTCAGCAAGTCAAAGGCTGATTCTATCCCCTACTGTTTGCATTCCCAGGTCTCATAAGGACCGTACGTACTCACCACCTAACAGTGTTGGTTGCCAGACCAAGACTGATGGAGGAATGCAGTTGTAGGCAAGTCAAGAGGAACAGGGGGTTCTGTGATGAGTGTCTCAGCAGAGCTCCTGCAGGGACCAGGTTATGATGAGGAGCAGAGCACAAACAGCTACATAATGGTTGTCACCCGCTCCTTACGGGGAGACAGAGGATGGAGATCTGACACCCTTCTAACCTCCCCACGATGGTAGCCAGGTGCATGTGGTTCCTGTCCTTGTGGAGGAGGACAAAAGCACAGAAACATGTGAGGGAGGAGACAAAACCGGGACATGTTTAGCCAGACAAGGTATCTGCTCAAAGGCAGGATGCAGCCTGAGATGTGGGTACACAGACAGGATTTTGCTCTGACTTATTTTGACAGGGAAGTGTGGAAAGATAGAGGGGAGAGGTGTTGCTGAAGGAGCAGTGGACCAGATTCAATCTCACACTGCAGTGCACATGTCACAGGCACTGGTCCAGACCACCCAACCACACTGTATTGACGTTTACTTGTACTCGTTCTAAGGTTTTAGGGTTTTATGAGCAAAGAAACAAAAGAGTGCTTGACGCCACCGGTCAGGCATGGTGGAGGCAGTGTGTCATGCCCTGTTCCCTGTCTGTTCTCGTCATCCTTCCTGGTGTTCCCAGGTCTCTTGATTACCCACTATGTATTTAACCTGTGCCCTCTGTTTGTTCTGTGCCAGTTGGTCTTGTGTTCCTGCATCTCATCCTCATGTGTCTCCTTGTTTTCCCCACTCGCCTACATGTGTACTGACCTCCTGCCTGCCATGACTACATTCCAGTCTGTCATCTGTCTACCTGGTTCACGGTTACAGCTGGTACCGACCTACTGCCTGTCCCAGACCAAGAGACTGCCGTCTGTCTGTACCTCATTACTCCTGATCAATGAACCCACCAACCTGTTCCTGTCTGTCCCTTTGCTGCACCACTGCAGGGCCGAGTCTGTTTGCTTTTGGACTGATAACAGCTGTCTCCATTTGGGGAGCACTAAACATCACTGTAGAGGTGCCTAGAGGCATCTCTATGTGGCACGCCCTGGCTGTGAGTCCCAGGCACACAAAGATGGCCAGGGGCCCCCAGCCAGGACGTGACAAACATACCTCTTTCACTACTTAACTTCTGATGTGATGCATGTTATCCTGCCGAGACCCACCCATTCCGTTGTCCTCTGTGATAGAAATGTGGTTACGGCCGGTGTCTCTTGTGCTAAATATACTGTATGTCTTAGAATTTGATATTTAAAAGTGCATTCCTATAGATGAATATCTCTGGAGTATTTGTATGAGATTACAGAGCAGTATGATAATGTACAATTTAGGCCAGTTGCATCCTCTTTTCATTCATCATCTTTAAATGTTCAAATGTGATTGGAATCCTCCAGTGGTAAAACACATACAACCCTGTTTCCAAAAAAGTCCCAATGTCATAATACTAAGCAGAGACAGGACTGGCCCTGATAAGGCTGGACTGGCCCTGATGAAGCAGGACTGGCCCTGATGAGGCAGAGCTGGCCCTGATGAGGCAGGACTGGCCCTGATAAGGCAGGACTGGCCCTGATGAGCCAGGAATGGCCCTGATGAGGCAGGACTGGCCCTGATAAGGCAGGACTGACCCTGATGAGGCAGGACTGGCCCTGATGAAGCAGGACTGACCCTGATGAGGCAGGACTGGCCCTGATGAGGCAGGTCTGGCCCTGATAAGGCAGGACTGGCCCTGATGAGGCAGGACTGTCCCTGATGAAGCAGGACTGACCCTGATGAAGCAGGACTGACCTTGATGAGGCAGGGCTGGCCCTGATGAGGCAGGACTGGCTACACTGCACATCTATTCTATACTGCATGCGACCTTTAACCTTGTGTATGTTTGTCCTGTTTCCCATGTCCTGTGAAGGCACCCTTCCCTGATTCCCCACAGCTGTCCCAAATCAGCTGGGTACTTAAACCCCTGTGTGTCTCGTCTCTTTGTGCGTTATTGTCGTTGTTGCGTGTTGGATTACGTATATAGATCAGCTGTGTCTCTGCACACCTGTTTCATTTATAGTACGTACAATTCCGTGCCTGCGAGCACGTTTGCTCTTTATTTTAGCCTTTCACGGCTTTCAGTGTTCTGTGGGAATAAACTTCGAACACTTCATTCACCCCTGCGCCTTGATCATATTCATTCACTGCACCAGCCGTCACAATTATTATCATTATTATTATTGATGGCTGCCTCTGGAAGGTTTGAAACACTGACAGCCTTCTGTGAGGGCAATTGTGAGATGTTGATTAAGGCATACGTGCATTCATGACAAAATAAACAATATATATGTATATTATGTGCATTACCTTTAATAATGCATATAACCATAGTTCTCTGTAGGAATGAATGTGGTTCCACACAACAGGAAACACCCATGTGTCTGCATGTTACCTGGTCAGGTGTCACCTAGTGTGATTTGTATCCCCTGTCCTCATAAGCATCCATGCAAAGCCATTTGGCCTTCTCCCAAACTGTTGGTCATGTTTTACTTCTCGACAAGCACAGCTGACACGATAAATCTTCATGCCCTCACTGAATTAAATCAGGTTGCTTTTTTAGGGGCTACATGAAAATTGTACATTGACTTGAGGTCTGGAGCTAAAGTAATGGATGACGTGGGGCCTACACTAATCTCACTGGTCAGTTCAACCTAATAGACAAGATGTATTACAGCTCTGGTGTCTTCTACCTGCCGTCTATTCTATAGATCAAACCTTGTCAGTGCTTTATGTCAGGTGTCTTGGTTCTCTAAATCCCCAGTTCTCTCTGGAACGTTGTGATTCTGGTCCATATCCACTGCCAGGGGATTTGCACAATTAACCTCTTTCCTGATTTCCTTAGTTTTAATCAACTTTGCCACTGTTCTGTTTCTCCTCCCTTCTCCTTTCTTCTCCTGTAGACCAAGTGTTTGAGAGGATCCTGCCCTCGTCTTTCACTGAGCTGGATGAGGCCAGAAAGATCCTGGACTTGTCTTCCACTGAGCTGGATGAGACCAGAAAGATCCTGGGCCCGTCTTCCACTGAGCTGGATGAGACCAGAAAGATCCTGGGCCCGTCTTCCACTGAGCTGGCTTGAACAATTAATGATTGAGGTCTATCCCACAAAATACTCACAAATGGCCAGCTCCAATCCATAGTGCATAGGTCCACCAACAAACCAATGACAGTCACATAGACAATCCCCCGTCAGGACGCATGGACAGGAGGTGTGAGGCCCATCAGTAACAGGCATTACATTCAGCCTATTAGATTAGATTCAACTTTATTGTCATTGAACAGTACAAGTACAGAACAACGAAATGCAGTATGCATCCAACCAGAAGTGCAAAAAAGAGCCGTGCAAAAATTTTGTGAAGGGCAGTGTGCAAATGGCATGGTTAAGTAATGTGCAATAAGTAATGTACGTACAGTGTATAGATGTGCAAATGGCATGGTTAAGTAATGTGCAATAAGCAATGTACAAAGTGCGGATGTGCAGTTAGCAGTACAAATGGAATGCATTAGTGCAAGGGTCAGATGAGGTGTCCACGTGTAAATATGCAATAAGAAGTACAGACAGTAAACATTGTGCAAATGGCAGTAATAGCAATAATGATGAGGTAGCGTGTGCCGAGCTGGAGGAAGCCTATTGTTGAGACACCGAGTTCAGTAGGGTAACAGAAGCTAGGAAGAAACTGTTCCTAAGCCGGCTGGTGCGAGAATGAAGAGACCGGTACCGCTTGCCAGATGGCAGATGGGGTAAACAGTTTGTGACTCGGGTGTGAGGGGTCCCTGATGATGCCACGCGCTCTTCGCCGACAGCGTTTGTGCTGGAGGTCTTTGATGGCGGGGAGCCGGAAACCAAGGATGGGCTGGGCGGTTTTCACCACCTACTGCAAGGACTGAAGTCAATGAACAGCCTCCTTACATATGAGTTGATTACACATGATCTAAGCACACACCCAGGAACACCATCTGGACCAGCTGCTTTGCGTACGTTCACCCTGCTAAGTGCAGAAGTCACGTCCCTGATGGACAGACTGAAGAGGACGGCATCTATGTTGAGCTTCAATTTCGTTGCTGGGTCTTTATTGTCCCTGTCGAAGCGGGCGTAGAAGGTGTTCAGCTCGTTGGTGAGGGAGACATCAGTGGCTGAGGGGGTGGGGTGTTTAGGTTGGTAATCAGTGATGGCTTGAATGCCCTGCCACATGCGTCGAGGGTCAGAGTTGTTATGGAAATGCTCCTAAAGTGGTTCCTACAAAACTCATTCTTTTCCAGGTTTGCGGGACAAGTCAACGGCTTGACTCAACAAAGGCTCCTTACGTTCTCTCGAAGCCACGTAATCAATACAAAAGGGAGGATGTAATCAATATACAAAATGGATGACCTAACCAATGTTCACACACATATATAGACACAGTAAACTTATCAATCGGGCCTATGGATACAATAGGCCCTATTGATACTATACACACAATACAAATTATCCTCTACACTCCTCAATCCTTTGTTTGTGGACGTGTTTGGCCATCTTGATGCCGCTTTTCAGGTTGGCCCTGGATGTGTTGTAGGCCTCCGTATTTCCAGATCTGAAAGCAGCATCAAGGCTTCTGGTTGGGGAAGGTCTTTATTGATTTATAGGTGGTGACATTGTTGGATCAGGTGTTCCAGGACATATTCCAGGATGTATTCCAGGACAGATGAGGCGTATGTATCAATGTCAATATGGGAGTCAGTGGTAGTCTGAGTGGCAAACACTCAGTTTCTGTTGAAACTGGTGCTGTAGTGATAAGTCTGATCCCTCAGGCCACAGTTTGACTGTCCTCTCTGTCAGGATTGCTACCTCCGGGGGACGAACACAACTGCAGAGCTGTAGCGAAACAGTAAGCTTTATTGCAGAACAAAAACAAATAGCAGACAAAGGGCTAATTAAGAAAAACTCCAGGTGCTCCAACAAAACAGTTCAAACGAAACAAATGACGGTAGTAACCGACAGCAACGCATGACAGAAAAACAATGAACCAACAAACATCCAAAACTCAATGACACAGAAATAGGTTCCCCAACAGTGTACAGCTGTCTCTGATTGGGGAGAACAAACCGGAATCAGAGTCAGGTCCTGGCTGTGAGCCCCAGCCACATAGAGAAATCTAGAGGCCACAGCCAGGACCTGACACTCACTGCAGGTTTCACACGCTTGATGATGGGTAAATACTTGGGATGGGTGATCAGACTGACCCAGGTGGGGGAGGGGGTGGCTTTGTAAGCCTCCGGAATGTTCATGTACACTTCATTCATGGACTTTCTATTGCCCTTTGTTCTGAGTTAATCAGCAATATCATACAATGTGTCAAACTTAAATCAATCACTTTTCAGGCATATTCTGACAGGACTGAAGAGGTTAACATAAACATAAATACTTTTTAAAACCACTGTAAAAATATAAATATGTACATACACACATTTATTGTGTATTCATTTCTACCTATGGCTGATTTTGTCCTCCATTGTTACTCAATGTTTCACACAAGAATGTCTCCAGAGAATGCTCTGCACCGATGTGCACATTTGCTTGTTTTAAATGTTTCCCATAAAAAGGTATGAATGCTAGCTAGAGCTGTTCTCCAGTCTACTACTGAGATTTATATTCCGCTCTAGTGCTTTGCCCCCTATCACGGTTGCGGTGTGGAGTGGAACCAAACGCAGACATTTGTAAAGGAAAGGTGAATTTAATCCATGAACACAAGACGAACTAACACGAACAGTAAACGTAAATGAAAGGTGCTAAATGATATAGCAAAAAAACATACAAACGATTTACAAAGAAACGTGTAGCGTATCCACTGTGCATTGGATTAAACAAAAGACAAACCGTGAACGTTGTATTCCAAACACCAACAATAAAGGGGGCAGGGAGGGAGGGCGGGCGGCGGCTCCGCAGGGCACGGCAGGGGCGGCATCTCAGCTGGGCACGGCAGCGGCGGCGTCTCAGCTGGGCACGGCAGGGGCGGCGTCTCAGCTGGGCACGGCAGGGGCGGCGTCTCAGCTGGGCACGGCAGGGGCGGCGTCTCAGCTGGGCACGGCAGGTTGGCCCTGGGGGCAGGACCTGGGAGCAGGCAACGAAGGACTGGCCCTGGGAGCAGGCAACGGAGGACTGGCTCTGGGAGCAGGCAACGAAGGACTGGCTCTGGGAGCAGGCAACGGAGGACTGGCTCTGGGAGCAGGCAACGGAGGACTGGCCCTGGGAGCAGGCAACGGAGGACTGGCCCTGGGAGCAGGCAACGGAGGACTGGCCCTGGGAGCAGGCACCGGAGGACTGGCCCTGGGAGCAGGCAACGGAGGACTGGCTCTGGGAGCAGGCACCGGAACGACAACGGTCTGATGTGGGGCAGGTGCTGAACAGCAACAGCCCCAAAACATCACTGCTCTAGAGGTGATCTGCATTGAGGAATGGGCCAAAACAGTGTGTGACTTACAGAAAACATTTGACCTCTGTCATTGCCAACAAAAGGTATACAACAAAGTACTGAGATAAACTTTTGTTATTGACCAAATACTTATTTTCCACCGTAATTTGCAATTAAACTCATAAAAAATCCTACAAAGTGATTTTCTGTATTTTTTTTCTCATTTTGTCTGTCATAGTTGAAGTGTACCTGTGATGAAAATTACAGGCCTCTCTCATCTTTTTCAGTGGGAGAACTTGCACAATTGGTGGCTGACTAAATACTTTTTTGCCCCATTATATATATATATATATATATGTATATATATATATATATATATATAGATGTGTTTATGTGTATGTGGTTGTGTTGGGTTTTTCTCCTTCTGTTCCTCCTTACCTCTCATTCATGCATTTAGGTGTCCATCTGTGATTTGTCAGCATATCCAGCTCGTCATCGGGTTCCACCAATCAGCTTTTCATTTTTAGGTAACCAAATGTAAAAACTTTAGGTAAGGAACGGGTGCCAGCCCCTGTGTATATGTTCAGATAGAAAGATTTTGCTTAGGCAGTTTATTTAGTTGTTATATTGTTTTCTTTGTTTTAGCACAGTTCATAGTTCCTCAGTTCCCTGGGGGGGGCTTGTAAATAAATAAATGTCGGTCTTGGAAACAGAACTTTGAGGTGTGTTACGCTTTAAAAAGATTCACAGACCACATATCTACTTTTTTTTCTACTCCAAAATTTAAAAAGATGATCTTTAGAAAAACCAAGCCTCAAATAAGTGATTAGTAGAATTTGTGATATTTAAAATACTTTGTCTTTAAGAGCCAATTGAAATTGACCACACTCAGGGTCCATTGACTGAGCTACACAATGAACTCCATCAACAGAGTCCAACACACACACTCACACAAGCATACACACCAACACACACACACAAGCACTCTATCCTGTGGAAAGAAGTGGTTGAAGTTGACCATTGACTAGGCTCCACACTGACATTAGCCAATGGAGTCTTTCACACACACTCACATAGACACAAACATGCTCATTCACTGTCTCACTCACTCAGACACTCCCTCACACAATCACACACACACACACACACACTTATGTTACCCAGGAGAGGTGTTTCCTATTCTGTGGAACAAAAATGGGTGCTGATGACCCCACTCATGGTCCTTTGACTGGTCTACACACTGACATCTGTCGCCAGAGTCATACACACACAAACACACAGACAAACACACCGACCCACACACTTATGTTACCCAAATGGGTGAAGTTCACCAGAGTCCAAAACACACCCACATTTGTGCACACACACACACCCTTATGTTACCTGGGAACAGTGCACTATTCCCGTGGAGTGTATTTGTGTGTGAGACCCCCAGATGCAGTTTTCAAATCCACAGAAAACACACACATTCATAAAGACTCAGCTGTCGATCGGTAGACTAACTGTAAACCTATACTACGCATTTATTCTATTTGCACAACTAGGCTACACATGGCGCACAATTACATCAAACCTCTTCCGGCTTAATACTGCACTGCCGTGCCAGCATTTCTCCTAAAGGCAGCAGACACACTTCCATCGGCTACTTTGTGTATTTAAACTCTCAAATGCAAAAACCTGCCCCCAGACCTTTTTGCATACACACTGAAATTAGTCACCAGAGTCATACACACACACACACACGGACACAAACACACACAGCCACCCACATATACACTCACTCACATACTCATTCACACACGCACTCACACACTCCCTCACACAATCACACACACAATCACAATCAAACTCACACTTTTTTTTAAGATCCCACCTAAGATGTTCACCCTCTTTTGCCCTTGTAATGGTTGTGTGACAATAAACACATACATACACAGACACACACACACGTTACCCAGGATTAGTGCACTTTTAGGGGCAAAGCTGCGAATCACCATTTGTGTTTGTTCTTTTAATTTTCTTCTGCCATGGAAGTCTACTGCAGCCCATAGAACCTTGTAGTAAAAATTTTTGATTTTTTTGGGCATTCTTGTTAAGGACATTCCCCTCTATCCTTTCACTAAATTTCATACCTCTGCCTAACTCACATGAGTCCCACCAACAGGTCAAATGTGGACATGTGTTTACCCATGTAACTTCTGAACCATATAACCGATATGCAAAAATTAGGAATCCCTGGATTCATGGGGTCAAGCTTAGTTCAATGGCGTTCATTTGCGCTTATAAAGTGTTTCCCCCATCTTGGATTTTAAGAAAACGCTTTAAGAAGTTTCACAGGTGACACATTTTGTTTAATCGTTCTGATATTTACATATGTAATCGGTAGACTAAGCCGCACAAAATCTCTTAGAATTTTTTGGGATTTTCAAACCGGTTTATCAGTAACAGCGAATCAAGTGTGTCTGCAAAGGCCAAAAACAGTAAATGAGAAGTTGTCTCAGCAATCGCTGGTCCAATGTTCACCAAACTTTGTGTACATGATTGCAAGGAGGACCAGATGAGGCCTACAAAGTTTTGGCACGATTGGTCATATCGGGGCACTGTTGCTGAAAAACAATTTTCTACCTTATAACTCATGAAGGCAAACTCCAATTTTAGCCAAACTTATTGTGTGCCAAGAGGGCATGGTGTAGTTGTACTGCAATTTATATGGAGTTGGCAGTACAAACCATGTGACTGCTACGAGCCAAATGCATTAAAGTTGTGATTTGAACTCTTCAAGAATGTCAGATCCCGACCACACTTGGTAGGTATATTGGCCTATAGGCCTGTAACATACTGCAAACATGTCAGCTTCTTTGGCCATTCGGGGGCACTACAGTAAGTCGTCAAAAATTGCAATTTTTAGACACTCATATCTTTTGCTCTAATTTTCGCAGAAACGTGCAACGGGTATCAGGTGATGCAAAACCAGATGTCAAACAACTTTGCAGTTGTCTGTTTCCATTTTGTTTGTTTAAAATTTAAGCCATCTGGGATTTTGTGAAAATGCTTTAAAAAGTTTCACAGGCCACAAATCTACTTTTTTTTCCTTCTCCAACATTTTTAAAGATGATCTTCAAAAAAAACAAGCCTCAAATAAGTGATCGGTAGAATTTGTGATATTTAAAATACGTGGTCTTTAACAGCCAATTGAAATTGACCACACTCAGGGTCCATTGACTGGGCTACACAGTGACTTCCATCACCAGAGTCCCACACCCACACACTCACACACACCAACACACACACGTTTATGTTATGGAATAGGGCACTTTATCCTGTGGAAAGAAGTGGGCGAAGTTGAGCTTAGACTGGTCTCCACACTGACATTAGTCACCAGTCATACACACACACAAAGACAGACACAATCACACACACCCACATACATACACTCACTCACACATCACTCATTCACTCACTTATTCCTCACACACACACACCTTTGTTACCTGGGAACAGGGCACTATTCCCGGCGGTGTATTTTTGTTTGAGACCCCCAGATCCAATTTTCAAATCCACAGAAAACACATTTTTAAAGACTCAGCTGTTAATGTGTACACTAATCGTAAACCTATACTACACATTTTATTCTTTTTGCGCAACAAGGTTACACATGGAGCACAATTACACCAAACTCTTTCGGCTTAATACTGCACTGCCGTGCCAGCATTTCTCCTATAGACAGCAGACACACTACCGTTGGCTACTTTGTGTATTTCAACTCTCAAACGCAAATACCTGCCCCAAGACCTATTAAAATGCAATGTCACCTCACTTTAAAGTAACCTTGAAACACTAAATGTAGTAAACACATTGTCCATTTCATCTTTCATGACAGTTTAAGCAGACCAAAAAAACAACCAGACCATGCAATTACTTTGGGGCAACAGTCTCTCTCCCGTTTGGGTTTAGTAATGGTGTCAGTCAAGACAGAATTCAAACCATGTAGACTATGGATGATTTCTGTAAGATATTTTAATTGCTTGCTAGTGTCATGGAGGATATCTCTGCCATTCAGTCAACAAAGATAGGTTACAGGTCAATACTTATTTTCCACCATAATTTGCTATTAAATTCATTAAAAATCCTACAATGTGATTTTCTGGATTTCTTTTTTTCTCATTTTGTCTGTCATAGTTGAAGTGTACATATGATGAAAATTACAAGCCTCTTTCATCTTTTTCAGTGGGAGAACTTGTACAATTGGTGGCTGACTAAATACTTTTTTCCCCCACTTTAGATGGATTAATTCTGGTTTTGCTTACTGACCTCTAAGTGATTTTGTGTGGTACAAGTCGCTCACGGCGCTAAGTCAAAATGTTTTAGTACGACTTTGGTAAACTACAAAGCCGCACCGCTTGCAGCATTACGGCTACCTTAGCCAGCAGCGTCACGGAGTAATACATCTGATTGTTTATTTTCAGGTTCTTCAGGGTCGGTTAACGTCAAATCCAATTTGCGTCAAATTCATGGCAATTTCTACATTTAAGACTTCGGTTTTCCCGTTGTGGAGGACAGTTTTCTGAAAATAATGAAGTGACGTATGTTTATTTCCATAAAGGGGAAGCCTTCCAAATCTCGACCACAAAAACAAAGTAAAAATTATATAAAATAAAATCGCACCTGTTACATTTCGTGTAAAGAAATATTTTCACGTTAAATATAGAAGCCTATGGTTCTTTATCAGTTGTAGGGGAGAGTCTGATGCAATAAATGACAATTATGTCATTTCCATATCTTGACTGAAACCTCTTAGAGGCAATTTTGGGTTGAAAAGCGCACCTGTTACATTTCTATTTATATCTCCGGAATTATTAATTATTTTTCATGATGTAGGGGACTGTCACGGTGTTGTAGTGAGGC
>JACXGK010008266.1:0-10000 GCA_016801125.1 Novumbra hubbsi
GAACGCAGAGACAAGACACATGAGGGATTAAATAGGCATAGCAATGAGCCGCAGCTGTTTGGAATCAGGGAGGGATGCGTTCACAGGACATGGGTAACAAGACAAACACGGACAGTGGTGCCTAGAAGGCCGGCGACGTCGAACGCCGGGGTGCCACGCGCACAGGGGAGTGGCCTCCACTAGGCGGTGACGTGACAGATGGCATTTGATTCAGGCAAATGTTTAAGCTTCTGAATGTTCCAGTGAGCACTGTTGGGGCCATAATAGGGAAGTGGAAAGACAATAATTTTACCATAAATTTGCATCGACCAGGTGCTCCTTGCAAGATTTCGGACAGCGGAGTGAAAAGAATAATCAGAAGAATTGTCCAAGAGCCAAGAACTACTTGTGGAGAGCTTCAAAAATACCTGGAATTAGCAGGAACTGTTGTCTCAAAGAAAACAGTAAGTAACGCTCACCACACAATACTCAATTGCTGAAAAAAGCATGTTAAAGCTTGTTTAAAGTTTGCTGCACAACATTTGGAAAAGACAGTGAAATACGGGGAGATTATAGTGTGGTCAGATGAGAGCAAAATATAACTGTTTGGATGCCATACTACAGACCATGTTTGGAGGACAAATGTCACTGCACATTAAAAACACCAAACTAACAGTGAAGTTTGGAGGTGGGAACATCATGGTGTGGGGCTGCTTTTCAGCAAATGGTACTGGCAAACTTCACATAATTGAAGGAAGGATGAATGGGCAAATTTAACGAGACATATTTTACAGAAATCTACTGCCATCTACCAGGATGATGAAGATGAAACGAGGGTGGACATTTCAGCGTCAGCCAAGGAAACTCTCAAATTGTTTAAAAGAAAGAAAATAAAGCTACTAGAATGGCCTAGCCAATCACCTGACTTACATCCCATTGAAAATATATGGAAAGAAACAAAGAAGTTACAAATAATAAACATAACTTAATTTCTGAACTTATTTGTTATGGTTTCTTTGTATTTATGGATTACTTGTTACCAACATCTGGTGAGAGTTTCATGTCAATAGCACCTATGGAAATATATTTAGTGAGAAGAATGGTGACGTGTTCAATACTTATTTCATACAATGATCAGCCATAACATTATGACCACCTGCCTAATATTTAGTAGGTCCCCCTTTTGCAGCCAAAAATGCTCGATTGGATTGAGATCTGTGGAATTTATAGGTCAAGTCAACACCTTGAACTTGTGGCTCAAACCAGTACTGAAATATTTCAGTATAGCAACAAACTGTGATTCACTGTGTGTTCTGACACCTTTCTATCAGGACCAGCATGAACTTTTTCAGCCATTTGAGCTACGGTACCTTGTCTGTTGGATTGGACCACACGGGCGACTGTATTTTAATTGGTTAGAGTGTCAGCTCTAATCTCAAAACAATCCTAAATTATGTTTTGCATGTCTCTGTAGACGAATCCTTGTGGTAGAAAGGGTTTTCATACTGGGTCAACCAAATAATTATTTTGCAACCCTTTAAGAATATAATGCATCATGAAAAAAAGACTTACTAAAAATAATGTACTTATTATTAATAATTCAATTTCTTCACATTCACTGCGTAGCAAGTGTTTAAAGACCTTGATTGTTTCTATATGAAATGTGATTTTTAAAATATCTGCTGAATGAAAACATTTAAAAAAAGATATACATATTATGTTTCTACGCCAGGCTTTGGTAAGATGTTTTAAGCAGGCGGTGTTGTGGAACTAAGTGAGTAGTCAATGCAAAGGATACTCATGCCTGTCAGCCATCATGACACACACCCACCTTGAAAATGGTCATATGCCGAAATCACACAAATCTTGCCGACTGACAAGCAGGCCACAAGAATCTCGTCAAGTGCTGAGGCCGCGTCATGGGGCCTTATTCCATACAGCCTTATTCCATACATCCTTATTCTATACATCCTTATTCCATACAGCCTTATTCCATACAGCCTTATTCCATACAGCCTTATTCCATACATCCTTATTCCATACAGCCTTATTCCATACAGCCTTATTCCATACAGCCTTATTCCATACAGCCTTATTCCATACAGCCTTATTCCATACAGCCTTATTCCATACAGCCCTATTCCATACAGCCTTGTTCCTAAATTGATTCAATTAATTTTGTCACGTCTCCCCTTGGGGATGTGCCCCCTCCTCGTTTGGGCAGGGTCCCTCGTTCGGCGGCATTGACTTTCTAGCTGCCACCCTTCCCCTAACCCCATTTTTGTGTTGGTTGTTCGTTATGTCCGCTGTCCAAACGAACGCGCCTTGCGTAACGATGCTCGTAAAAAGACTATGTGATAGTCATATTCTATTTACTTATTGTACACTCACAACGTTACCGAGTCTGCCTTTTGACTGGGCTTTAAAATGAACGACCAGTATTCAACTCCTGCGCCTTTCACTACGCACCCGTAACACATTTCTGTACTCAAAATTCAACAGCCGGAACATAACAATTCTACAGCTGTAACATAACAACATGTGGAAAAAGTGAAGCGCTGTGAATACGTTCCGGATGCACTGTAGATTAGTTCACGTTTGTGTCCTTTGATCCATTGCCCTCTTAATGGTTCAGGTATTTGGTTGTTGTGCAGAGCATGGTCTTTCAATGATTCTTGTCAAACAGTTGGATGTGTGTCGTTGTGACTTATCCTCACGGCTCGTTATCTTTCTTGCCATTGTCCCAGCCAAAACAACCCCTGTGTTGAAAGCAATGCAGTCATAACAACGTGACTATGACTACAATCTACAATGTGGCCTATTCACCTTTGTAATATAATTTAATGTTTGTTTGCGAAAGATGTGTATCCATAGACAGATATTGTAGATGCGTGGAACATTAAAGATGCACTGTGTAGAATCTCTTACATTCACAAGACAGAGATTAAAATAAAAAATCTGTATTGTAAACAAACTTTAGTCTCCCCTTACCTTTTCAAACACGAGGGTTTAAGGTGGAGGGATAGTACTGTGAGTGTCTAAAGAGGGTATTGATAGACAGACTAGCAGGACAAAATAACATACATACAGTACGTAATAATATTTGATCCCCTGCTGATTTTGTACGTTTGCCCACTGAAATAGACAAAATAACAAAAAATCCAGAAAAACACATTTCAAAGAAGTTATACATTGATTTGCATTTTACTCAGTGAAATAAGTACTTGAACCCCTATCAATCAGCAAGATTTCTGGCTCCCAGGTGTCTTTTATACAGATAATGTGCTGAGATTAAGAGCACTCTTAAAGGGAGTCCTTGTTACCTGTATAAAAGACACCTGTCCACAGAAGCAATCAATCAATGAGATTCCAAACTCTCCACCATGGCCAAGACCAAAGAGCTGTCTAAGGATGTCAGGGACAAGATTGTAGACCTGCACAAGGCTGGAATGGGCTTAAAAACCATCGCCAAGCAGCTTGGTGAGAAGTTTACTACAGTTGGGGCGATAATTCGCAAATAGAAGAAACACAAAATAACTGTCAATCTCCCTCGGTCTGGGGCTCCATACAAGATCTCACCTCGTGGAGTTTCAATGATCATGAGAACAGTGAGGAGTCAGCCCAGAACTACACAGGAGGATCTTGTCAATGATCTAAAGGCAGCTGGGACCCTCGTCTGATCCACCAGCGCGTCCAAGCTTCGTTTTTGGGAAACCGGTAAAACGATTTGCAATAACTCCCTCCATAGTGATGATTACAACCTGGCTGAGTATTGGTTATATATAACTATATAGTTAGTTACAAAACCAAGCTATGCTAGCTAATGGCTTCCTGAGGTCAGTGTTTGCACACCTAATGGTTGGTAGGTGATCAAATACTTTTGTCATGCAATAAAATGCAAATTAATTACTTACAAATCGTACAATGTGATTTTTTGGATTTTTGTTTTCCGTCTCTCACAGTTGAAGTGTACCTATGATATAAATTACAGACCTCTACGTGCTTTGTAAGCAGGAAAACCAGCAAAATCGGCAGTGTATCAAATACTTGTTCTCCCCACTGTATATAGTGTTGTTGTAGAGCACTTGCTATCACAAGGTATATAGTGTTGTTGTAGAGCACTTGCTATCATAAGGTGTATACAGCGTTGTTGTTGATACTTGGTTTCTCGGATGTGATGCTGCTGTTGCAGCAGCGTGAAATATTGATGGATGTATATAGCATTTTTTAGCCCATAAATGTGGATTTATTTTCTAGTTATGAATTGTTTTGGACGTGGTTTTGCCACCTAACGGGGCCAGTGTTAATGACAGACACCTGTATCATAATGTGAAATACCTGTAGCAGATCACATAAAATCTTTGAAAGTTGCCAAAAACTGCCATTTTTAAAGTTGTCTTCCCTAGCAGCAACATAATGACCAGCTAAACCTATTGTAAAGAGAGGGGCATGCCTTAGCTGTTAAAATGGCATTGCTGCGTGCCTGGCCACAGCTCTTAGCCGTGGTATAATGCCAATATGTCACAAACACATGTGATACCTGATTACAACACAATTAGCACCATCTAAAGTTATGAGATGTCATTCACAGTGTATACAACTTCATACACCATATCAGCCATATCAAAACACCAAGCTTATAATATCGATTAGAAAACCAAAAGGTCCTACTGTAACTGTCTGTTTATAGCTTACACAACCCTTCATTCTTTGCCATGATACTTTAACACGACAGGATGTGACATCAGGGATTTGGTCATGTGACAGGAGGATGAATTCCCCCATGGTGGTCCCCTCCAGTGGCCGGCAACCACACAGAACTGACACCCAAGAACAGAGAGACAATTACAGTGAATAACAAAATCGTCAACTATTTACCGAGTCAATAGCCTGTTGTTCATATTCTAGGAATTTAGCTCAAGAGGCCTCTTGTTATTTAAAGTACTCATTGAACCTTTTTCCTATTCCAAACCTGTCTCCCCACTTTCATTTTAAAGCAATAACTCGTCGATGAATAACACCACTCAGTGGCAAGCACTCGTTTCTACAGCTCCACTTCGGCAGTGACCAAAACAGACTCTCTACATAACATCACACTTCACTGCTGTCACTTCATTTTAATGTAGTGTCTCACCATTTGCTTAATGAATTAGGGTTAATATACAGTACCTTGCAAAAGTATTCAGGAACCTGATCAGATCTCTCTTATACTGAATTTCAAATAGTACAATGAAATTTCACTTCATTTGATATTCTACATGTGTTACTACGTGGTATACTAACAACTTACAAATCCATGTCCTATGTGATAAGTAATTGCACTCATTTTTTCCTTCCACTGCTTGCACTTCTTGTCATAGGGAGCGCCAGTAACACATGTTGCTTTGATTGATAGCTGAGTGTGGGTCTGGCTGGTGGACTTTTGGAGAATTGCTCCACTGCTCTGGAGATTTGTTACACTCATTCGGGTAGAATGTTCATATTTGCGCACATGCATGGCTTTCAGGTGGTGCAAAAGATTGCACGTGGTTCCATCTTTGATTCATTTGAATGAATCAGGTCCCCATCTCGTTTTCACCTCCGTATCAGAATAGCAAAACTCACTGAGGAGTAATTACATTATTGTGTTATCGAAATTTTATGACAACAGAAAGAAGCATGCTCATCAAAATTGCACCAATGGCAATTCCTTGACATCACTATAACAACATAACAATTTCCAAGTATGATGTAATGGGAAGGTTTTCCTTGGTTATTCATTTTTGTTTGTTATGACAGTAATGCAATAAAATCTATTCCAACTTGCTTCCTAATCCTTGTTATGTCTGAGGGAACTGAGAAATCACAAAGTTCTATGTTTAATTACATATTAAATGGTCATTAATTTTTTAGTATAGCCATTTTTTAATTTGTACTCAATTTACTTCCAAGAATACACCCTGTTTGTCTGGTCATGTGCTTTCTTTAAAATGCTTTTTTTGTTACAAATTATTATTTCAGGTCTGGGTAGAGGAACTAAGGTAATGCCTTATTCACCCTCTCTTGACCTCTCTGGGTAGATCTCTCTGTTTTAGGAGCCAGGAAGCATAGCTTGGAATGTGTTCCTAGTTTATAAGAGAAACTATACTTTATAAATAGCCTTGTGGTCCTTGGCGTGTAATGAGTATAATTGAGTCATGATGGTTTTATAACAACATTATAACAGGTGGTGTCAGCTGGCATTACATCTTGTGACAGTTATAATCTTGAAAAACGCTTTAAGACTCATATGTGATGTAAAGTGTTGCCACGCATATATTAGGACACGACAACACAATATTATCCAGGCTTTTGATCAATAATTAGAAACTGGATGCGTCGTCACACAATTAATTTCTGCAAAGAAAAGGCCGTCTCTGAAAAGTCAGCACTCAAACGTGGAGACAAAAAGAGGCCAACAATCACTTTAAAAGAGGCCTTCATAACATTTTCCTTTATGAGAGGCTGACAAGAAAGATGATGTGCATGATGATATGGTTGAAGCAAAATAATGGGGAATATTACAAGAGAACCTGCTTAAGTCTGTCAAATAACCTCAGCGTGAAAGGAAATTCACCTTTCGGCAGTGACTCTGTAATTCCTGACCTAAATTCCATTGGGAAACATGTGAATACTGCTGTCCACAACTATTGTTTTATACCTCCAATATTTCCCAATTTGTTTCTCTCTTTCACAGTTTTATCATATCCACCTGTATCTCTAGTCCTGTCTCATCAACCAAAACTCCTAACAGATTCGACAAGCACTGATCCTATGCATGTGTACCAAGCCAATCTTTTTGCACCCCCACACTTCTCTTCCAGCCAGGAAATTACTTAGGTCATTGTGTGTGAGGATATGTTCCCACACCTGACAACCTCTGTGAGGTTGATAGGTGTCTAAGCCTCCTGAAAGAGGCGCTTGAGCTCAACAGGACCAAGACATCTCTGCTGATCGAATTGGTTCTACAATAGAGCTGTTCAACTTGGCAGGCCTGGGTTCGTATGGTTATTGAATAGGTTTATTGTAAACCAAAATTGACATGTTATTGGGGACGAGTGATGAGCAAAGACCAGGATTTTCCATTTTGATCGGCTGCTTTCTGCACCAGGAAACAGACAGAGCTGTTCAGTGGGTTGTAATACATGTTAGTGTAAGTATTTCATTTGATTTGAACCTGCACAGGCATTCGACAACGCACCGCCGTCAAACAAAGTTATTTAACAAAATACATCAAAACTTCACTTCCCAGTGCTATTGTGCTATTTTCACAATGTTTCTGCCTTTATGTCAAATGCTTATGAGTAAAAAAAAAAAAAAACACATGTACCTAAATCTTGATTTGAAAGAAATATTTTTAAAAAACTCACAGGTGGGAGTGATATTGTGTTATATCTGGATTCACCTCGGATGTTACTTAATTTCCTAAGATGTTGGAAAAGCACTACATTCCTCTTTTTAGGAGTAGAAACAGATAAAGAGCCCTAACAGCTGTGGATGAGGATGAACAACTTGCTAGCTCTGTGCATTTTAAGTAAACAAATCCCAAACCTTCTCACCTACCCCTAATTTGCAGGGGACAGGAGTGAAGTGGTAATTAATGTGATAAAGAGAACAAATCTGAGGGAAGAATCTGATGTGGAAAAAAATACATATGTTACATATGTATTCTCAAACACTCAAGGAAGGTGTTACTTTCATGTTTAATTAATTACACATTTTCTGTAACTGTAACACTTTGACAAATACATGCCAATTAGAAGTAGAGAAGAATGGTTTACAGCTCATTAACAGTTGTTTTCAAGGGAAAAAGTGTAATACTCAGATAGAACCCTTTTCATCAGAAAAGCGCAATATTAGTTTAATGTATTATTATTATTTGCAATAAATGTTTTATAAATGTGTAGTGCAACATAGTTACATAGTTTAATGAAACATCTTTGGAGTTCTGGAAACTTGAATATTTGAATATTGAATATGTGAATATTTCAAAAACAGTTTGAATGGTGCACAGCTTAAAAGTAATAGTGTGGTTCAGCCATTTTTAATGCCAGTATAGATATACTTCTATCTATCTATCTTCTACAGGAACAAAGGCCAACAGCTTTTTATTCTTTAACAATATTATTTTTGTAAATATTATAAACAGGTTATGCTTTCATTAAAATTTTCAAGGTTTTTATTTAACAGCTTTTCACACTAGAAGAGACTAGGGACAGAGTTGGAAACGTTCTTGCTTTTTAAAACCGGTAATGATGTTGAGGAAATAAAATAAATAAACAGTGGATATATGTTTTGCATCCTATCATAATCATTGATAGGCAAGAACATCAGTGGTGGGGTCTCATGATGGAATGTGTTGCAGTGGGTAGTCGTATAGTTGGCTAACTATTTGCTTCTTTCTTCCGATATCATTCATACAGTGGCAAGAAAAAGTATTTCATACACTGCCGATTTTGCAGGTTTTCACAGACCTGTTAGGTTTTCTTTAAGAAGCCCTCCTGTTCTCCAATCATTACCTGTATTAACTGCACCTGTTTGAACTCAATACCTGTAGAAAAGACACCTGTCCACACACTCAATCAAACAGACTCCAACCTCTCCACAATTGCTAAGACCATAGAGCTGTGTAAGGACATGAGGGATACAATTGTAGACCTGCACAAGGCTGGGATGGGCTACAGGACAAATAGGCAAGCAGCTTGGTGAGAAGGCAACAACTGTTGGCGCAATTCTTAGAAAATGGAAGAAGTTCACAATGACGGTCAATCACCCTCGGTCTGGGGCTCCATGCAAGATCTCACCTCGTGGGGCATCAATGATCATGAGGAAGGTGAGGGTTCAGCCCAGAACTACACGGCAGGACCTGGTCAGTGACCTGAAGAGAGCTGGGACCACAGTCTCAAAGAAAACCATTAGTAACACACTACGCTGTCATGGATTAAAATCCTACAGTGAACGCAAGGTCCTCCTGCTCAAGCCAGCGCATGTCCAGGCCCATCTGAAGTTTGCTTCTGACCATCTGGATGATCCAGAGGAGGAATGGGAGAAGGTGATGTGGTCTGATGAGACAAAAATAGTGGTTTTTGGTCTAAACTCCACTCGCCGTGTTTGGAAGAAGAATAAAGATGAGTACAACCCCAAGAACACCATCCCAACCATGAAGCATGGCGGTGGAAACATCATTCTTTGGGGATGCTTTTCTGCAAAGGGGACAGGGCGACTGCACCGCATTGAGGGGAGGATCGATGGGGCCATGTGTCGCGAGATCTTGGCCAACAACCTCCTTCTCTCAGTAAGAGCATTGTAGATGGGTCATGGCTGGCATCTCCCCACTGTATATGGAAACTTCCCCAGCTGCTTGCCATAGCTAGCCAGCTAACTGTCCAGTTTGTTGTTTAGGCTACTTATGACCATATAGGCTGCTTACCTCGAATGATCGCGGGCTTAATCTCGTCATGAAACGAGTTGCCGTGTTTTGATTTTAGCCTATGCACTCAGCAAACTAGTTGGAGGTTTGTACTTTTTTGTACCAATGTCCTTCATGTAGAAACAACCATAGGTGCTTGCAATCGCTTGTATTTGGTTGGTTGTCAGGCTACCTAAAATGTTGTGCGGTTGCAAAGTGAAAGGAATGAGAAGAGGAGGAAGAGGGAAAATGAACTGAGGGGGAAGCGTACTGAAACCTGGATACATTCCGAATTATTCATATATTTTTTTTATTAAAATTGAACGTGTGTTCAATTATTAGTTATTGTTGATTCATAAGACTCATTTGTTTTCTGATGTCTCAGGAATCTCTGCTGCATACATTTGTCTAAACGAGATGGGAGAATGGGACATTGCAGAAGGAAAGTACATTATTTTCTTCAGGACTCAAAACTTTTGTTGGCAAACGTAGCTCCCATCAAACGATGCATCCTAGACACATTTACATTATCTACTTGGCATGTCACGACAACATCCAGATGGTGACAATTAATAGAAGTTATGTAGCTCACAC
>JACXGK010008266.1:15000-22915 GCA_016801125.1 Novumbra hubbsi
TGTAATTTCAGATATATTGACAATACATTATTTTCTTTTACTTTATTTGCTTATTACTCTTTCATTACAAGCACACATTGAAATAAATGCCTATGTTCACCTTTGTAGTCCACCACCAATCAACTTTATTCATAGTTTGTTATTTGTTACCTCATATCGTTACTAGATGTATATGTGTAATATGTGTAAATCACTGTTATGGTGAGTTTTCCTATTCAAATATAATCAGTTATTTTCCAATACGGAATACTGACTGGTAATGGGACCTAACGTAAATTATGGGAACTTTTAAATTGCACTTTGTGTCTCGTTAAATATATTATAGATCAAAATCCTTACTGTACATTGTTTAATTATGTGAAAACAGTGACAAAAAATGACATAACAACGATCAATGGAAACCAAAATCACCAACTGGGCTGGATTCAAATGTTCACTGAAAATCAGAGTGAACAGTTATTATCACTGGTTGCGTGAATTTCATCATGACAACTCATAATGTGACTCAATAGTGTGTATGGCCTCCATGTGCCTGTGTGCACTCCCAATAAGATCTGGGCATGCTCCTGATGAGACGATGGATGGTGTCCTGGGAGATCTCCTCCCAGACCTAGATCAGGGCATCATTGAGCTCAGGATATCGTTGTATAGCATGTGGAGGTCTCTAAAACCCTTCAAGGAAATGCCTCCCCAGACCATCACTGAGCCACCGCCGAATTGATCATGCTGGATGATGTTGCAGGCAGCACAAAGTTCACCACTTCATCTCCAGATTCTTTCATATCTGTCACATGTGCTCAGTGTGAATCTGACCTGGCAAGACAACTGGGCGCCATTGGCGGATGTAGGGCCCTCATGACCATTGGGGGATGTCGGGCCCTCATGACCATTGGCGGATGTCGGGCCCTCATGACCATTGGCGGATGTAGGGCCCTCATGACCATTGGCGGATGTCGGGCCCTCATGACCATTGGCGGATGTAGGGCCCTCATGACCATTGGCGGATGTCGGGCCCTCATGACCATTGGCGGATGTAGGGCCCTCATGACCATTGGCGGATGTCGGGCCCTCATGACCATTGGCGGATGTCGGGCCCTCATGACCATTGGCGGATGTCGGGCCCTCATGACCATTGGCGGATGTCGGGCCCTCATGACCATTGGCGGATGTCGGGCCCTCATGACCATTGGCGGATGTCGGGCCCTCATGACCATTGGCGGATGTCGGGCCCTCATGACCATTGGCGGATGTAGGGCCCTCATGACCATTGGCGGATGTCGGGCCCTCATGACCATTGGCGGATGTAGGCCTCATGACCATTGGCGGATGTAGGGCCCTCATGACCATTGGCGGATGTCGGGCCCTCATGACCATTGGCGGATGTAGGGCCCTCATGACCATTGGCGGATGTCGGGCCCTCATGACCATTGGCGGATGTCGGGCCCTGATGACCATTGGCGGATGTCGGGCCCCTAATGACCATTGACTTGGTGTTATTCTGTGATGACGACGTGTTCTCAACATTGTTTCCGAGCAGTGTAGTTTGTCTATGGTGAATATGCAACTTTTCATGAAAGATTTCAACACAAAAATATTAAGTCATTGAGTCATTGTTTATTCTATTCAGCACCATAATAAAGAACATCATTTTCTTTAACCATAACCTAATAGCTGAAGACCCACAGAGGTGAAAGTCTTGTGTGCAATAAATCTATACACTTTGATGTAGATACTTAAAACACCCAGTGCGCATGGCTCACTATAAATCACTATAAATCACTATAAATCACCATAAATCCCACTTTCTCTTTGGAGAGGCATCATCTTTGTGTGTTTTGTATTAGATGTGGATCACACACACTTGCACGCACTGGTTCTAGATGTCACGCCGCTTAACAAATACCCTGTTAAACTGCCCCACATCGGGCTGTACCATTGGCCCTCTGCTTTGCATCACTCATGACTGCCCTTCCTCAAGCCCCTTAACTGTGGCACCACTCAAATCTGGCTGATGAGTGCCACAATCAGTGATACTTCAGTCTGAGGAGTACATTTCACACATTTCCATGTGCTATGCACACACGCACACACAATATACGTACACAAAACCCGATCTACTGTAACGTATGCTTACTGGGATATACACAGGCCTATTGAGGGGCAGAGGCCAAAATGACTCCTGAAATGACAAAAAAAATTCAATTGGCAATTTTCTGTGATTCAAGTAGCCAATTTAATAACTACTTCAATGGAAACCACTTGCCTCAGCGTTTTAAATTGGAGACAACCTTTTGAAAAAACAAAACTCTACAGCCTCAAACCATGTATTTAACTGGACGAACTATAACGCGTGTACCTATAAAAAGTTGCCGTTCACAGGAAACAACGTTGTGGGTCTGCACAAGAATAGGTGTACAGATCTCTCTCAATAATATATAAAATAAATACCTACACACTCAAGAGAAATAGCCACACCTTTAAATCGATAACATGAATAAGTATTATTTTTATAAACTATGTGCCTGTGAATCTGACCAATGAGCTAGGCAAGCTTCCTTCTTATTATGTACCATTTTATTGTATATTACAAGGAAAACAGTACACAATGCCAAGTGTATTTACGCCTACATTAACTGTGATACAAGTTATCATGTAAGCAACAGTAATGAGCTTTCAGGACAGGAAACTAGTCAAAGCATTGCACGCACAATATTGGAACCTGACCACAACTTCCTTTTTACTGCTACCTTGGATGCCTGCTGCAATGGTTTCTCCTTCTTTTTCTGAATTCTCTCCTTGCGTGGCATATTTGCACTGCAACCATCAAAAAGAGCTTAAAATATGTACTACAAATTGTGAGGAATCCCAATCGGGTCACTAAAGCACAGCGGCACAGTTTGCATAACAGCCTATGTCAGGGGTGGGCAAACTGTTTGCTTCAAGATCCAAATAGGGACTTTGTAATTCAACTGAGGCACATTTTAATTTGATGTAAAATGTCTTTGTCAAAGTCTATTTGCTAGCCAGAAATGCAAAGTAATTGACACATTAATAGGTATTGTTTACTTTGGATCAAATTTGAGATTTAATATAAAAAGAAAACATAAATTGTCCCATGGCCTCAGTATGTCTACCCCTGGCCTATACATTCCACAGCACCATGACGCTGGGCAAACTTAATTCAGAAACACAATTGCATCTGTATGTTTTTTGTGTAAAATGTATTGTTACATATGCAAATATACATGCCATATTATGAACATAAGGCCAGAATCAGTATATGACTGTAAACCTAGAAAGAATGAACAGACCTCCTTTGATGATAAATAAGTTAACTGATGGTATATTTAATTTTTTTCATACAAATAGGAGGATGTGTTAAATGTAGTTACTTTAGCAATGCACTATTGCTGCTGAGCAATGCACGTACCAAGCTAGAACCACTCAAGCTTAAGGTAACCATCTACGTAGCCAGCGCTTTTAAAATATTTAGATATGTTTTAGTTGTTTTGGGATGAACTTTAGACTTTGTCAGACAGGTAAGGTAAAAACAGTAGCAGGAAGAATTGGTTCACACACTCACCGGTAAACCTGTGTATGTTGTATGTTAGCTAGCAGGCTTCTCTTATGCTGATAACCAATGCAATGTCACGTAGCTACAATAGACTTATCTAGCCAAGGCGCTTATGAGTTAGGAGCTAACCAGCCCAGTGGGCAGCCCTTATATACAAGACACTTGGTAAGTTTCAAGGTTTTCCGATTTTCACTTGGGGGCCTTCTTTTCTTGTTACTAAGTACTATTTGGTTGTGTTTATAACTGATATTCTTAAAAAACAACATCTAGACAGAAGGGAACTTTGTCAATGGCAGGGCAGAGGTGCAGGGGCTATCACCCCCAGGGGCTATCACCCCCAGTTGCCCCTTCCTGTGCATGTGCCAGCCAGTCATGTGCCAGCCAGTCATGTGCCGGCCAGTCATACATATCTATGTGTACGCTAAGATCACAAGACACAGGCCTCCTTGTTATACCTAGAATTTCTAAACAGCTGGAAGCAGGGCTATTGGAAAAGTAATTATCACAATATTTGAGAGAGAATTATTTGAAAAAGTTATACGCTGAATAGGATTTTCTTTTATTTTCATCTACATTTTTGTGGCTGGCCTTAATCAATAGTGTACACACCTTCTCACCCCACTGTTTGTGAAAGCCATTTGTGTTTTTGGTAAATCCCCAGATAAGACGGCAGTCCATTGTATTGAAAAAGGATGTTTGCTTTCTATATTGTTGACTTGTTTTCTATATAGATTGGATAGATTAAAGTCTGTAGGGTTGACAACATTGTTGGGGTTTATTGACATGGATATAATGGAAACTTACTATATTTAAGAGGGTGACTGATGTGTAGTGGAACTTTGTGTTGAAACTAAATGTAGAATATGTTGCCACTGCAAGCTTCACATACAACTTATTCAAATAATCACACCGGCTAAAAGGGTAAATGAGTTACTTTTCATCATTGCCCTCAAAACCACAGAATGTTATGTTCTAAGCTTTTGCTAATCCTAGATAAGACTGAAACGTTGCCTGAATATCATGCCTCTCTCGTTGCCCTCTCTGTTCCTCTCCTCTGTGCACAATGAAATTACAGGATGCTAAGATTCAGCTCAGAGAGACAGATTCAAGCCCCATTTATTTGAGATTGCTTTTAGTGTAATTCAATAAAGGCTTTTTTACTCATTTATTTCCATGGTGAAATTTCTGCTGAGGAAAACCAGGGCTGCATTTCCTTCATTAGCCATAATAATAAGGATAATAACAATAACGACATTAAACATGATCATTACAAGGTCCCCCTCCCAACGTTACAGGCCTACAGCACATGGTGACTGATTGGCAGTGGACCTTTAGGAAGAGGATGGAGCCCCCAAAATGTTTTTTAAACAATTAACATGATGTACGAAGCCGGTTTACCAACAGTAGTAACATTATATCTATTAGCATCCCTGTACTGTATGCATTACTCCAATAAGCCCCACTTAATAAATGACTGTTCGGTGCAAACTACAATGCTCAAAACAAGGAAAGGAACACTTTAATCACACATTGGGTCTCAATGAAAGAAATGCACCTTATGGACAAAAAAGTATTGGGACACCTACACATTACACCTACAGGAGCTTGAATGACATCCCATTCTAATTCCATAGGCATTAATATGGATTAATATGGTCCTCCCCTTTGCAGCTAGAAAAGCTTCCACTCTTCTGGGAAGACTTTCTACAAGATTTTGAGTGTGTCTGTTGGAAATGTTGCCCATCAGGTCAGACACTGATGTTGGACGAGAGGGCCTGGCTCGCAATCTCCCTTCTATTTCATCCCAAAAAATACTTTGATAGGGTTGAGGTCAGGGCTCTGTGCGGGCTAGTCAAGTTCTTCCACACCAAACTCATCCAATCATGCCTTTATGGACCTTGCTTTGTGCATTGGGGCACCTTCATGCTGAAGCGGTAATGGTTCTTCCTCAAACTGTTCCCTATGGAAGCATAGAATATGTCCAAAATGTCTTGGTAGGCTGAGGCACTCACATTTCCCTTCAGTGGAACTAAGGGGCCAAAGCCAAACCCAGAAAAACAACCCCGTAGCACTATCCCTCCTTCACCAAACTTTACAGTTGGTACAATGCAGTCAGGCAAGAAAATTACCAAACAATTGAGAGTTGGATGAAAAAATATGTTTACAACTGAAATCACAGGCTGTCCCAACTTGCACCAATTTCATCACAGCAACTCATAATATGACTCAATAGTGAGTATGGGCCCCCACAAGCCTGTTTTCAATCTGGACAGAATCTGGGCATGGTCCTGGTAAGTCAGCAAATGGAGTCCCGGGGGATCTCCTCCCAGATTTGGAACAGGGCATCAGTGAGCTCCTGGACAGTCAGTCACGCTACTTGTTGGGGTCAGTTGCAGCGATTCATAACGTTTCTTAATTGGATTCAGGACTTGGGACCAGTCAAGGGCATCAATGCCTTTGTCATCCAGGAGCTGCCTACTCACTCTGGACACATGAAGCCTCCTGTACCAGGAGGAACCCAGGGTCTGACAGATGTTATTAATTTAACAATCACCTATGCTTCATAACTGGACAGAATAATATCCTCTGAAGGTTTGATGGACTTGGTGTTATACTGTAATGATTACCTGTTCTCTAAAGTATAACATCCCTTTGGTTACTGATTAGACTCCCTAACCTTTCTGCTAGCCCTAATGTAATTGCTGAAAATCTGTGGATCAAATCTTCAGGATTTAAGGAGAAAAATTACAGAATTTAAGGAATTTCTATAAATTATCATTAACTTATTTTATAAAACTGGTTCTTTGGATCCTGGATAATGAGCAGTTTTCCAAGATGTTTGCATTGTACGTTTCACTTTTTATATGCAAACTACCCTGTCTGTAGGCAACCATTTTTTGTCATCAATGAGTGTACATCTAATTAAATGCAAAAATAAATACAAATGTTTGAATTGGCTGAGTGAGCTAAATCAAACACTTTGGACAACCAGACATTTTATATAGCAACGATTAATGTCATTTAATTTCACGTGAACCATGCTAGGATCACAGAGTTGCCAGTAGAATTCTGTAGCATGTATGGTGGAACTTGAAGGCTTGTGAATAACAATAGGAAGCTCATGTTATTAAATGTGTAACAGTTTTGTTAAAATGTTTAACCATTCTAAGCAGTTGAATCACATTTGCAAATATTGAAAGCTTTTTTTACTGTAAACAAACGTTTGTGAGTTTTGCACACCCAGACCATCACATGCCCCCACCATGCTTGACAGATGGTATCAAGCAGTGCTCCAGTATCTTTCCTGACGAAAGTTCTTCTTTCACCTCATACTTAGATGCGTCTGTCCATGAAACTTTATTTTCCAATCTTCCTCTGTTTAGCGTCTGTGTTCTTTTTCCCATCTTAATATTTCTTTTTGTTAGCCTGCCTGAGATTTCTTGCAACTCTGCCTTGAAGGCCACCATCATAGATTTACCTCCTTACTGTTGACTTTGAGACTGGTTCTATTTAATAAAGCTGCCAGTTGAGGACCTGTGAAGCATCTGTTTGTCAAACTAGACACTTCAGCACTGTTCGGTTTATCAATAGCTTTTGTTGCCCACCTTGGCAGGAGTAGTAATGTAGGTGTTTCTTTTTTCTTTCTACATAGACTTATAATTGACTTAATCATGTGATGTTGTAGGGCATCTTGAATGTAAGGAACTCTTTATGCCTTCCTCAAAACATCCATAGGATTCAGACCTGGGCTGTGGATTAGCCATTTCATAATCCTCAACCCTTATTTTGTAGATTGGAGTGGTTTGTATAATTTTCCAATTGCAAGATCTATTTTCAGTTTAGCGTCAGCTTTTTCATAGGTCACTGCATATTGGCCTTAAACAATGTGGAATGTGTGGTTTACTCAGTGATGGCAAGCAGCCCCCACTCCAATGCTTTACGGTTCATACGTGGTTCTTTAGTAAAAGCCGGGTTTGGTTCTGGCATTGTGGCTCAACGAGTTGAACTTTGACCTGTTTGTCCAGAGCTTATTATTCTGGGAGTCTTGTTCTCCACCCAGGTGTTGTTTGGCAAACTTCACTTGTGCAGAAATACATGTCATTATGGCCAACTATGTGCAGTGGTTTTCTGACATTCACCCCACTCACCCCATTCACCCCACTCACCCCATTCACCCCACTCACCCCATTCACCCCACTCACCCCACTCACCCCATTCACCCCACTCACCCCATTCACCCCACTCACCCCACTCACCCCATTCACCCCATTCACCCCACTCACCCCACTCACCCCACTCACCCCATTCACCCCACTCACCCCACTCACCCCACTCACCCCA
>JACXGK010008267.1:0-22908 GCA_016801125.1 Novumbra hubbsi
CAAGTAGACTGACATAGAAAGGGGGAAGGGAAACAGTATGTATAGAGTGAGACAAACAGACTGACATAGAAGGGGGGAAGGGAAACAGTATGTATAGAGTGAGACAAACAGACTGACATAGAAAGGGGGAAGGGAAACAGTCTGTATAGAGTGAGACAAACAGATTGACATAGAAAGGGGGAAGGGAAACAGTCTGTATAGAGTGAGACAAACAGACTGACATGGAAGGGGGGAAAGGAAACAGTCTGTACAGAGTGAGACAAACAGACCAACAGAGATAGAATGAGAGAATGGGAACAGGAAACATCTGTGTAGATGCTGAGAACAGTCGGGTAATGGGAATGGAGATATCTGGACCCGGTCTAAAACCAACAGTTCCACATTCCATTGAAACATTCAACTATGTTTATGTTTGAGAGTTCTTTTTTCACTGTGAAGATCCGGTGTGGTAATTACTAAATGACACATGCAAATTAGTCTTAACTTCTCCAGGGATGAAAGGAGAGGATGAATGGGCTTTTGAGGCAGAATTTAACTTGATGATCTGCCAGAAGTGATGAAGGATGCTGCTTGTTCAGCTTGTCCAGTCCTGATGGATTGGTCCCTGACACGTTTAGTACTACGTCAGGTTAGCTCGGTTTTAATTAGCAGGAAAGAGAGAGGGACAAAGAAATGATGAAAGAGAGAGCTGGTAAGAGGAGAACATTTTTAAAAAGCATAGAGGTGGAGTCAGGTGTTGGACAAGAGGAGAAAGGGAGAAAATATTATTTTTTTATGTTTTAAGTGCATATTCACTGATGTGCCTTTAAACTGTTTAGTTCTTGTAATTTGGTGTCACTGGTGTCTCTAAAGAAAGGGAGATGAGGGCCTCATGGTGACTTTGATTGAATGATTGAATGCAGGGTTGTTCTGCAGGGGACAGGTATTTTTCAATTTTTTCGCACTACCAACTCATCATCTCTTTAATTGTATTAATTCCTTTTAATTAAATGTCGAGGGTATCTCCCTCAAAAGAGAAAGGTGGTACGTCCTGGTTTGTTTTGTCAGTTTGTTTTAGAAATCTCCTTTCTCTTTTCCGAACCTATTCCCCTTTGACATCAACACCCTTCAAGGTTAATCGTTGTAAGCTCACTGAACGTAGGAGCATGAAAATGTCACTGCAATGACCAATAAGCATGTTTGTGGCTCTGGTTTCTTCAGCATCAGTCGCCATTCTCATTTTGCAAACCAATGTAGTGGTTTCTCATTCTGGTCAGGGAAACGCCTCTGGATCAATGAAGCCATCGTCAAATTCCTTTTCAGTTTATTTTTTATTGAAGCTGTCAAACCGCTGACCTTTCTGTCTCCAGTGAAAAGAATGACCCAGACACTGATGGTAAAGAGCTGACCTTGAATCAGATTCCTACAGGTGATGCAACTAACCATTCAAAAGGAGATTCAACACCATAATTTATGCTATTTGCGAATGGTAGGAAGCAGACATTTGCAAAATATTGATACATTTGCAGAATATTAAACAGAGATGTGTCAGCAGCTGAAGATAGATTTGTGGCTTAAGCCAAGTTGATGTTTGTCAACAAATATGTATTGTCTGTTTTTGTAAATGTTAGCTTGACAGACCGAACAGCCCATATTATATAGAAGTGATACATCTAGTTTGCTTTGTTCAGTTAAGGTCTCACTAGCTAGCCACCAGGTACAGTGAATATAACTATGCAAAATTAAGGGTATTAAACTGCTAGATTATGTTATAAGAGAAGAGAATGCATTTTATTTTAATGAATAACACGTGTCATTGATCGGGTAGACTCAATCCACATAATTTCAATAAATAAATCCACATTTTACTAATTGAAAAGCATTTGACAGAAGTGTCATTTGAATTGTACTCTAATTCCTGAACTGCCATTCAAATGGAATTTTTCACGATTCTCATTTCCTTTGTGCAGAGCCTTTAGAATGCACTGTCTGAATAACTTGTGAACCGTAACTGTGATGCAAATTACACACATTACTTTCCGGACCTGAGGATTTCACGGTGACTGGTGCCAGGGCATTCCATTGTAACATCGAGTCACAGGTCTGGAAGGAGGACACTACAAAGTTGTACAGTTCTGCAAGTCAGAAAGTAATGACATGCAGGAAATACATAGTGGCCCGGTGTATCGTGTGTGTCTGCGCTGTCTGGAAGGGGCCGAGTGACGTTATATTGAATAGTTTTTTTGGGGGGAATGCTTTCCTGGTGCTGTTCAGCTGACCTGAGACCCAGGAGGAAGTGGTTCTGGCTGGGTTCTGATGGGCTATGTTTTGCCCATGGACCTGTCAGATAGACCGACTGGTGGACGTTGGGATGGACGCTAGGAGGGTGGATGACGTCTCAAACAGCATCCTATACTCTTTAAACTGCACTTGGTTTCGCCCTGACCACGTGGATCCTTTTTGGGACGCAACCGGGATGTCCTTTTTCCGTCCCCAGGTGCTCGGCTCCCCTTTGTCACTGTGACGGACAAGATAATGGCGTGTGATAATGGGAATCCTTCCAGGGCCCGGCCCACTTACATCGTTCATCACGGCCCCTTCTGTCATCCTCTCAGACACATAAATACAGTAAACCGGCAGTTTGTGCCAAGGCTGTGGTGAGGGAATCTCATATAATGTTACTAGCTCCTTGTTTTTGTGTGTGTATACATGTGTATTTGTGTTTGTGTGTACTCAATTTGTTTTTTTTAAAGTGAGTACAGAGTTTTGCACTATTTAACTGAAGACATTTTGGCCATCCCTCGCAGACATTAAAGTTTTTTAAGCTTGGGGTTGAGTTTAGGGTTAGACTTTAGGATAATTGTAAGGGACCTTACAATTGTGGTTAGGCTTCAGTTTGGCATTAAAGGGTAGTTTCAGGGGGTTGATTAAGGTTTGACTTAATGGATAGTTTCAGGGGCCGTTCTCCTGGAGGCAGCGAGGGTAGACTGTACTCCTGGAGGCAGCGAGGGTAGACTGTTCTCCTGGAGGCAGCGAGGGTAGACTGTTCTCCTGGAGGCAGCGAGAGTAGACCGTTCTCCTGGAGGCAGCGAGAGTAGACTGTTCTCCTGGAGGCAGCGAGGGTAGACCGTACTCCTGGAGGCAGCGAGGGTAGACCGTTCTCCTGGAGACAACGAGAGTAGACCGTTCTCCTGGAGGCAGCGAGGGTAGACCGTTCTCCTGGAGGCAGCGAGGGGAGACCGTTCTCCTGGAGGCAGCGAGGGTGGACAGACTTTGATGTAGTTCTCGTTACCGGTGATTCCCGAGGCCAGTCAGCAGAAAGCTTCACCACAGGAACAGCAGCCTATCTGGTTATGTGGCACAGACACCTCCCTCTGAAGGCTGTGTGGGGGTGCTCAGAATGAAACCAGTCTCTGTGGAGGCGCTCAGAATGAAACCAGTCTGTGTGGAGGTGCCCAGAATGAAACCAGTCTTTGTGGAGGTGCTCAGAATGAAACCAGTCTGTGTGGAGGTGCCCAGAATGAAACCAGTCTTTGTGGAGGTGCTCAGAATGATACCAGTCTGTGTGGAGGTGCTCAGAATGAAACCAGTCTGTGTGGAGGTGCCCAGAATGAAACCAGTCTGTGTGGAGGTGCCCAGAATGAAACCAGTCTGTGTGGAGGTGCCCAGAATGAAACCAGTCTGTGTGCCGACACCTTCAGTATTCAGAAAACCCCTTCTACCTGCCTGTGGCAGAGTATGTCAGTGTGATGGCCAGATTTACAGCCAGGGATGTGTTTTTTACATTTAAACAATGTATGGGTGTTGGTTTCGCCCAAAGTCATAGTCCTGTGGTTGGTAAAACCCCAGTCACTGATGTGTCAGTAACGATGGAGAAGCTATCATGTTTCCTTTAAGTGACTCAGTCACATAAAAAATACATCTATTTATGGCTTTGCCCATAGCTTTGGAGCACAGAATGTAACCATACAATGCTCAGAAAGGCTAGTCGTGGCTCACTGTTACACCCTCGTTCCCTCACTCCCTCACTCCTGGCCCATTCCAGTCTGCATTCTGCCCTGGAATATCCACACACACTCTGGATTCACTTCACACTGCCGGGAAAGGAGGAACTCCTGTGAGGAAGTGCTGTTAATCAACCTCACGGTAATACGGTTCTTCACCCACGCCAGGACCGTGGTTCTGAGCAGAACCCCCAGGTCGGCCCTCCCGTGCCGGAGGCAGGTGATGAGGCTCACAAAACATCCACCCGGAACAAATGGGGGGGCTTAGTCCCCCTCTGTAGAACTGCATGCCCACTAACGACTCCAACACCATGGTTAGGTTTGGTCCACAATGGCAGTCCTGATCTCCACCTCCGGGAGAAGGTCAGAGACCCGATGATGCCAGGACAACCATCTGTCTCCCCCACTCACGTTTTCTTTTAACATATTTAGGAACGGGTAAACAGTAGACTCTTCAATTTCCTCCATCGTTCCTGGTCGAGAGAGAGCCCTGTGAGTTGTGCCCGTGATTGTCTGGCTCTGCAACATGCGTCTGCTTTGACAATGTAGCAGCATTTTCCCGACAATATTGTATAGCTGTGTGGAAGGACATGGATTGACTCAAAGCAGCCTTGTCCATGTGTTGGACTTTAACGTCTATATCTTGTGGTGAGCAACTTGTTTGACATTCTGGTGATATAGAAGGCTTCTCTGAGCCAATCCAGTGAATGGCTTGTTTTGCATCTTCCGGTGAACAACTATAATATCTTCTGGTGAATTGCTTGTTTTACATCTTCTGGTGAAGAACTTTATTATATTTTCTGGGGAATCGCTTGTTTTACATCTTCTGGTGAATGGCTTGTCTATTGCCTTTATTCCTCTCGCCTTATTAACCTTATTATACGGAGAAGGAATACATATTTATGTATCACATTCTTCAATTTCTATTCTTAAATGGTCAACTTTTACGTTGTTTTACACACCACGTCCATTCATATTTTTCCGTGCATAACTGATGCCCAGTTTTGTCTGATTTCTGCTCCTCTCCAGGCCATTAAATTGAAAGAGATCAAAGGGCTAATTGAAAAAATAACATATTATTGGGATTTACAGCTAAGGGAGTTCTGCACTCTTTCTCCAGATAGTAAATTAACATTTTTTTCACGGTAAGGCCTACAGACCAGACCAAGGAAGACAAACGGTCAAGTCAACTTAGACTTGCCTTTGAAGAAATCTAATTATGATGGTGAGCTTAAGAGCAAACTAGTTGCGGTGTTCAACTAGTTTTGAAGTTTATTATGGATATCGTACTGTATTTTACTGATAACTCTGATCTTCATGAACTGAAATTATCAGACCAGCAATACCTGCTTGAAATCTCTAAAAATAATCATGGCCTTGTGATGGGAGTGAAGGAAAAAATCCCTGTGGAAGAACACAATGCCAGGACAATGTGTGCTTTCGCAAAGAGTTTGAAACCATCAGTTCCAAATATATAAAAAAAAATGTATAACCTTTAAAATTAATATTAATTTGATGTTCTGTGTCGGTGCAATTTGACATTGTCTTTCACTATCTTAATATATATATATATATATTTTTTACCTTTACTGTTTATAGAATGCTTTGATCTCACTTTGCTCATCCAAAACATTTCCTTTTTTTCATCCAGTTTTGATTCCATTCTGAAAATCATGACTTAACATGGTTGACTTGGCGATGTGTAGTTTAGTTTAAGGAGAGGGGTTATCAGAACGTTAAATTTCCCATGGCTTTTAAAAGAAATGACAACAATGTAATATACAATGAACTCTTGTGCGTATGAAGATGTGCAGAGGACATGGCTTTTAGATAACGCACAGACCACATAAACGGTGGCCTCCTTTCTCCTTTTCTCCTCAGATTCCCCAGGTGAGCTATGCCTCCACTGCCCCAGAGCTGAGCGACGACCGACGGTACGACTTCTTCTCGCGTGTGGTCCCTCCAGACTCGTTTCAGGCGCAGGCCATGGTGGACATCGTCAAGGCCATGGGCTGGAACTACGTGTCCACGGTGGCATCAGAAGGTTCCTACGGGGAGAAAGGAGTGGATGCGTTCCAACAGCTGTCCAGAGAAGCAGGTTGGTCCTGACGCACCTTCATGACGTGCTGACCGGACTCATGTGGGACATGATGGCTGTGTTTCATCTGACGGGCTGGACGTCACTTTGTTTATTCGGGAATGTATCTGCATATCGTAGATCTTCTTTCAGGAATGACGGCTTCATGTTAGCTTTGGGCAGGGATGGTTTTGTGAAGGTGGGTAACAACACATCTGCCACACCCTCAACAAGGGGCCCCTTCACTGTGCTTAGTTCTCTTCTGTAGAACACAAGTACCGTGGTAAGGTTTGACTAACAATGCCAGGTCTGATCTCTACCTCCGGAAGAAGGTCAGAGACCCGATGGTACCCGGACAACCATCTGTCACCCCCAATCAGGATTTCTTTCAGCATATTTGAGAACGGTAGAATGTTTTATTTCCTCCATCGTTCCTGCTCCAGAGAGGCTGGTTCAAACCCAGTGAGTGGTGCCGTAGATTGTCTGGCTCTACAACATGTGTTTGCTTTGACAATGTAACAGCATTTTCCCAACAATATTGTATAGCTGTGTGGAAGGACATGGATTGACTCAGAGCAGCCCTGTCCATGTGCTGGACTTTATCTTCTGGTGATCGGCATGTTGTATTTTGTCTGCAGGGCATGACAACTGTTTTTAATAAGACAAGGAAATAACATGTTAACAAGTCACTACGATTCTTGTAGAGTTTTATGAACATGTTTTTGCAAAGACTTTTGCAAGCTATTGAAGCACAAACAGCTGCTTTGCTGTGATGTCCCCGTCCTGACAGTCCAGGATGGTGTTTACTCTTAGTGATGGAGGGTTGTGTGCAGAGGATTACCAGGTTGTAGGGTCACAGAGCAGGTCGGGAAGACGGGGGCAGATCTCAAACTAATGTTTTCTGTTAAGGCTGCAGTTAGCAAGCCAAGTAAAACTACTCAGCTGTAGTCGTAAACGATACTCATAAAGATTTTGGTCAAGGGATCAATGGAATACTGGTTGGTGTAATACAATATAGGCTAATGTAACATCTTGAAACATCAATGCATATACCTAACCAGGTGGAACATGAAGCTGGTACCCAACCAGGTGGATTAGCTGATACTTGTTATAGACATACATTTGTTTGTACCAAAATGTGCACCTGGTAAAACAAACATATAGAGAACCGCTGGTGTAGAAAATGTGTTCATTTAATCTGTGAATGTCCCCCTTCCTTACATCCCCTTCTACATTATATTGAGGACCAACGGATGGTACAGGTTTGTGTTCCAAATGGCACCCTGTTCTGGTGCACTTAAATTGACCAATTGTACACTACTTATACAGCCAAGAAGCCTGTTATTCAACGAAAGGGCTTTTTGTCTTCCTTATTAGAGGGTTTTTGTTTTGTATCTTCGTGTGTTATCTCACGATAGCATATCCCCCTTAATCCTCAACCCTATTGATCTTGTTTGCGTGCAATTGTGTGCAATCGTGTGTGTTTTTGTGTGCTTGCACGTGTAGAGCTTAATTTGAGCCAGATCTTGCCGGAACAGGAGCATGTAGTTCTTAGTTTGGACTGTTAATATCCAGGAACTATTTGTGGTTGTATGCTAAATCATTATAATAATAACTGTTTCAGTTCAGTCTAGTTGTCCCTGCCCCACATGAATGATTAACACATGTTTTATTTCATCCCACGCCTGATGGGATTGTAATGATACCTGGAGAGCCGGAGTTATGGGACATTTATCACAGCAGTACAGGACAAGAAAGGGCAGTGGTCATTGGACAGGTCAAAGGTCGGTTAACAAGCATCAACCGTGCAAGGCTGTTGGTGAAAGTCCAGCATCATGCATGTGGTCTAGATTTAAATGTAGTAGATACTAATAGACAGCGTTCCAAAACAAACAATACTTAACAAACCAATTAAGGCTAACAGATTGCTTAAATACAAAGCCAAACACGGCTAAATTAAAAATAGATCAAAACACAGGAGAAGGAGGCGTGTTTGAGACTGAGGCTGGGACGTGACAAGGATATTGAGACTGCACAGAAACGTAGAGACCTTTACCTGCCTGGCTGTTGTGGGCAGAGAGAGGAAAACGCCTGTATGTCTGCAACCCTTCTCCAGCAGAGCACTTAATACATGATTTACTTGTTGAATCATTGCCTTGTCCAGCAGGAGTTGTGTGGCTGGAACTCATGATAAATTAAACTACATTCGCCAAAGATTAGAATTCGACACACACTAGAAGCATTGCTGCACTTAAACCAAAGAGAATACTTCATTTAAAAAAAAAATACAGATTATTTGCGTGAGTTGCCCAATTATTTACTGGTAGGCTAGTCAGGAAAGCTGTTGGTAAACAGAATGCAGTGGCAATTGGGCAGAAATACAATGTGGTCACTCCGAGACATATCCTGCCATATGCGCAGTAAGTCTGGTGGAACAATGAAACAAACTTGGCTTTCATACGCCAGTAAGAAATGTGTGCAATATTCCAAGAACAATTTGCTCTGGGTTATTCGTCTCACAAACCACTTCGGTTGATTGATACTTGGGTGTAAATGTTTTACAATTTATTTTCGCATAGCCTATTGATTAACCCTTAAAGGTCTAAGGCCTTCTTGGGATTAAAAATCGGCCTGTCACTATCTTGACTTTTTGACCTCTTTTGCCCTCTTTTGAGGGCAAAAGGTCAAAAACTTAAATAGTAGAAGGATGAATAGATAACATTGTTTAAGTGGCTTCCATGAGTATATTTGTGAAATTGTGTGAATAGATATAAAAACGTTTGTGGACATGTAGTTGTTTTTATTGAGAACCACATAGTATGCTACAACATGTTGTCTGTTGTACATCACATTTGGATATCCCCAGGGGTTCACAAGAAAGATCAGTTCTTCATTGTATGAAAATATAACATAATAAACAGAACATCTAATATTTTCTGAATTTTCTCTTTTAAAAACTAAAAGATATTTAAAAAATATTGTCAATTTGGGGTCACTGTAAATGTGCCACCTCTAAAAGAAACCTAGATGTTTTGGTGAAATCTTGCATTTTTGTGGTTGAGATTTGACAGACTCCTGGTTTGTTTTGCAGCCGACTGTCTCCAACAACATGGAAAAACTCTGGAGATAAGAATAAAAATGTAACGGTGTGCTTTTTGGTTTAAGGCACCACACGCCTATACACCAATGTTGAACCACAAACTGGTACAATGTTTAAATATCTGAAAGTTGTGCACATTGGGATACCATTCCTGTACGGTTCAGACAGCATACTGTTTCCTAAGGACTGAACCCATGACTCAAATGAACACCCTGACCAAACTCATCTAGTTTCTAGCCAGAAAATGGGAATTCCTACTCAACAGTATAAACACAATCCAGGTCATCGGATTTCCCAGTCACATGAAATGACTGATGTCATAGGGAACTGGGCTGACAGTTTAAATTGTTCGGCACAACATTAAACAGTAAAGAAATACAAACAGTTTATGTAATGTAATCCCTCAAAATGCATTATTAATTACACCCTATTCCCTTTACACTTCATTCGTTTTGATCAGTATCCGTAGTAGTGAACTATTATATAGGGAGTAGGAAGCGTTTTAGGAGGCATTGTCAGAAGCTGGGATCATCATTCTCTCGTTTCAGTCGAGTATTTTCCCTGCTCGTCTTAGCTCATTGATGACCTCGTAATCAGCTCTGATTGTCAAAGTGGTGGCGGTTGCTGTTTTGGTGTTTTCTTCCAGGACTGTGCAGGGCTTAACTCTTTGAAGGGCTTCCAAAAGGTTCCTTTAGATATCCCCATTGGAGAACCCTGTGTGGTTCCATGTGGATTTGACCTGGGACCCAAATCATTCTTCAAAGCGTTCTACTATGGGGACAGCCTTTTAGTTTTTTTTCTTTTCTAAGACTTGATAAAAAAAAATTGTTTTATGCATAGAATTGTAATCAATGCTTGACATTGATATTTATCACAGCTCTGTTTGCAACATGAATTGTTAATACTGATGAGTTATTTCCTGCATAAATGATGAGCTGTGAGGAACATTATTGAATCTAGGTGCAATCATTTTGGATTCATTATGCGTTTTCCCCGATATCGCTGTGTTGTTGCATGTTGCAATTACACCTGTCAGAACCCAATTACACCTGTCAGAACCCAATTACACCTGTCAGAACCCAATTACACCTGCCAGAACCCAATGACACCTGTCAGAACCCAGCAACTGTAGTTCTTTAGAACTTTGCGGTGTATCAATTTATTATTGATTTATTATTGATACACCGTATCAATACAATGTATCAATTTATTATTTATTACATGAATTATTTTGCCAGTGGCACCGATGAGGTGGCATTCGTTTCTTTGTTTCCGTCCGGCTCTTCATAATTGGTGGACAAGGTGTCTGAGAAGGTCCAGATGCTTTGGAGGTGATTGGTCAACGTCTTGCATACAGATTGTGGCTGTACAGTAGCAGAACAGTAGTTGAGCTCATTACCAGTGCAAGAGTAGCTATGTAAAGAACTGCCGCTTTGGTACAACCAGGCCTAAAATCCATGGTGGCGAGTGAGACGTCATTGGTAGGTAGAGCTACGCAGCTATTAATCAGTCAGTCACATCCTCAGAGACTTGGAGCGTACGCTATCATTTTATCGCCTGCTGAATTCAGTGGGGCACCACTGTAAAAAGCTGCTATTAAGTTGTCTAGCTTTCTATGCGTTTGTGTGTGTGTGTGTGCGCGTGTGTCTGTGTCGATTTCTCTTGTATCATCAACAAATCAGATCAATGCTTCAAGGGCTATTCCTCTTCCACCCGCCTCCCATCTCATCTATAATTCATCTCATCTTTAATGTCTACCCTTTCCTCCTCCTGCTCTCCTCCTGCTCTCCTCCTGCTCTCCTCCGGCTTCTTGGACAGCTAAAACCACGGGTCTCACACTGAACACATCTGGATCTGCTTCACCAGTACAGTCAAAGGCTTTACATTTCAGGAGGATCCTATTTTATCATGTTTATTAGCATAAATTAGTTTTAATGGCCATTTTAGGGCTTTGCTTTCTCTCTGAAACTCTCACTCAACCTTGTCTTATTGCCAATGCAACCTGTTATCTCTGTGTTGTTATTTGTCAAGTATTGGTTTAGTTATTCAATCTCAAGTTTTATTGTTATGTTTCGGTCAATATCACATCGGTACTGCCTTGTGTACAGACCAAATGAACACAAATTACACTGTAGATTTGTTCTAAGACAACTGTATTCATGAGATAACAAGCATAATTTGTTACAGTGCTTCTGGAACATTTAGCCAATGAACATAGAACATACACTTTAGAAAATAAATATTAGGGTTGAGCTCTTTATTCATGTTTCTGTTTTTTAACTTATCACATTATGGATCAAGAAGATCTGACCAATGAGCATCAATTAAGACTTCTGAATTAACAAAGATTAGCCATCGGGAACAACAGTGATTTAATTGTAATCTTACACATAATCCAGGGAAATTTGTTATACCAAGGCTGAGCCATTTATTGTCAGTTCATACAGAAATGTGTTTTGAAGAGATTTTAAAAAAGAGTGGGTTGGGTTAGGTTTTAGACAAAAGAAATCCAAATCAATCACACTTCCTCATGCTTGAAAACATACCTCTTGTATTAACTGTACCAGTTGACTGGCTGGATTTAGACCAATGACACCGGAATTACGGCACGTAAAGGTCAACATTGCAAGGCCAGGCACCTCAAGCTTTAGACAACCACCACGACCGATTGAATTGAATTCAAGAAAAATATCTTAAGAGGAAAGCATACAGGCTTGACGTGAGTCGTCCTCAGGGAACGCTGCTTTTCTGGATGAAATAACAGTGGATTTATTGCCTTCCTGGACCGGCGATTTCCAACGTAGGTCTGTAGAATTGGGAGGGACAGAGGGAATACTACGAGCTGGGCTAGAGCCATGTTAAGTCCCAGGGCCAGACTGGAAGGCTGCAGAGTAATGCGTTCCTGGATACAAACACTGGATTTCTCACACATTTGTGTTACTTTATGGGGAGGTCAGAAGGGTTAGCACCTGGTACAGTGTAGTGTGGTGCAGTGTTTGCTGGACTAGGCAACATTTTGGGTAAGGTTTGGGTGGCGTAAGGTTTGGGTGGCGACATGGGTGCTAAAGATGTCGAAGGTTGGCGTCACATGAGTGCAAACAAGCCAGTAATCTAGGGGTTTTAAGATCGGACTGTTGGTTACCTGGGCAGTACTGTCCATAACATCTTTTTGTTCTTGGCTTTTACTTAGCCATTCCTTAACCCTTAATTTCCTGTTTTTCAACCATTTTGTTGTAGAATTGCTTGTGTGTTTTGGATCATTGTCCTGTTGTAAAATCATGTTCAGCTCAGCTACAATTTCTGAACACATTCTCCTCCATTTCTCTGTGGTACAATATGTAATTCAGGGTTGACTCACGAATGGTAAGCTGGCCAAGCCCTGGGGCAGCAAAGCAGCCCCAAACCATCACGCTACTGCCTCCATGCTTGAGGTTTTTGTTTTTCTCAAAGATCGCGGACAAACAAATCCACCTTTCACTTATCTGTCCAGATCTTTTCCAGTAGTTCTGGCAAGTTGTTGTCTGCCGAATTGTCAGTTGTGTCTGAAATAATTTTTTGGTTTCTTCTTTACTGACTTCCCATGTTGGCTGAGTTTGAGCAGCTCTTCCTGAAAGTTGACATATGCACCTCTTGTCACGGCCCGGGCCTGGGTTTGTCTTTTCCCCGTTGTTCTGTTCCCCTGGTAGCACTCTGGACTGGGCTTGCCATTCTTGTATTATCACCCACCTGCTTATCACAAACACCTGCCACAGATCCCCTCTATATGAGCTACATGAGTCCTGGTATTTCACTCAGTCCTTGCCAGTTCATTACGTTTGTGTCCCCCGCCAGTTAAGGTGTTTTCCTCCGATAACTCTCGAAGTTCCAGGACGTTGTTCTGCATTTTGCAGTTTGGTTTTGTCAGCCCGTTTGTTTGCCAGTCCGCTCTCTTCTCACATGCTTTGTGTTTCTGTTTTTTTTCTGCTTGTGTCAATCCCCAATGGTTCCTGCACATTCCGCGTCACACGTTTGGGTCCTTCCTTACCCGTTACCTGCCAGCCAGTCCTGACATCTTTATTGTTTCAAGAGAGGCCTGTAGATCTCTGGGAAATATACATTATGTACAATTCACCCAAAGAGCTGACCAAAAGATGTTCAAAGAAGTACCTGAACATCTTTTGGTCAGCTCTTGCATTGAATTGTATATGTATGTTGCCATTGATCTGTAATATTCTCCATTTGTACATGATTGGTTAAACAATGGAATGTACTTGAATGAATTGGAAATTGCTCTGTAAGACCACCTCGTCTCGTATGCTTTAGTAATCTTTCTCCCGAGGGCCATGGAATGGTTACTTTACTGATTTTCTAATTATTGGAACCTTATTGGAGCAACTGATTTAAAAACTACCCAGACATATTGTTTATTTTCAATGCAAAAATGTTTTCTATGTAGGTTTCTTTGTGATTTATTTAACGGAGTCATCTTTATCAGATATCCATGTGTCCAAATATATAAAAATAAAAATAACTTTTCAAGGGGCATACTTTTTCACCTGACTGGATTTGCATAGTATTTCCAGATAGTTCCGCCAGCTTCACTGTCCACCCTGCACAGAGGGTGAGGGGGTGAGGGAGACCGGGTGAGAGAGAGTCAGAGACGGAACCCCTTCTCAAATCAAATGTTTTGTATTGTCATGGCAATGCAATGTTTTCTCTCTCTTTCCTAATTTTCAATAATTTAGCTTTATTGATGCAGAAAAAGTTTATTGTGCAATAAATACAGTTTTTAACAATGAACCTTAAATAAAACAGTGTCCATGTCTCTGTCTCTTTTTCTTCATCTCATTGTTTCTCTTTCTCACTCTATCTCTCTTTCTCACTCTCTGTCTCTATCACTCTGTCTTTCTCTCTTTCTCACTCTCTGTCTCTCTCACTCTGTCTCTCTTTCTCATTCTCTGTCTCTCTCCCTCCCTCTCTCTGTTGCCTTCTGATGAAATCTTGCAGTCCTCTATGGATTGAGCTTTTTCAATAATTTAACGGGCCCTTGCATATTCAGTCATTGGTATCTGAGGATGATGTGTCCCAACTGTTCTTTTATGTTGCTCTTCCTACTGCAAGCTGCCGCACTGCAACAGACCTGGATTCAAACAGTATTCAAAATTGGTTTTACATTCCTTTGTCTGTGCTTGATATAGCTGTGTTTCACAATGGAGCCCATGGACATTGGTTGGAATGTCACAAGACAAACATACCTGGCACTTCCAGTAGACTAAAGCAAATGCAGAAGTGTTGTTTGGAGATGATAAGTAGAATCTAACCCATTGTTCCTCCTACTTTCTGCCATAATCATCACTGATGCTAGCAAGGTAGATACAGCCTGCACTACAATGACCATGTCATAACTATGCTAAACACTGTTATAGCACCATAAGCCACTGTTGATGATTATCCAATTTGTCAGTTACACAATATACTGTACCAGAAAGCTATATTTCTCATTTTGGATACACAGCTGCTGTTGGTGATTTAGACTTGGATGAGACGAAGGTAATTTAGACTTCCGTAGATCATATTAAAGGCAAGCGATTGTGTTGTCAGGTTTGGGTTAAAGCAGAAATTAATTCTATGCCATGTGGGTTAGCAACTCCAGGGAATGCCTTTAAACACATGGATCAAGACAGGGACACAGAGAGAACAGATACAGAGATTGTTAAAGACAAAGAGATGGACATAGAGAGAAACAAAACCTGAGATGATTAAAGAGAAGGTTAAAGAAAGGGAGGCAATTTAGTTATACCCGTTATAACTTCATTTACAGGAACTTGAAATACTACTTCCGCTATCTGACCATTAGTATGTTGAAACTAAGAAATGCTATTGTCTCTTGAAATATATATATAGTGGGTAGAACAAGTATTTCATACACTGCCGATTTTGCAGGTTTTCCTACTTACAAAGCATGTGGAGGTCTGTAATTCTTATCATAGGTACACTTCAACTGTGAGAGACGGAATCTAAAACAAAAATCCAGAAAATTACTTTGTATGATTTTTAAGTAATTAATTTGCATTTTATTGCATGACATAAGTATTTGATCACCTACCAACCTGTAAGAATTCCGGATCTCACAAACCTGACAGAAGTAAAGATGGGAAGAGGTTAACCAAACTGATAGACTGTGCAGGCAAATAGTGCAACAATTAAAAAATACATTGATTCTCAACATAACGTTGCAAAGCGTATGGGAATCTCGTCCACAATACATGACATCATTAATATTCCGGAACTGCATTAAAAACAGACATGTTTCTGATTGGAAATCATTGCATGGGCTCAGGAACACATTGACTGTGAACACGTTACCTGCAAGTTAAAACATGCATAGAAGAAACCATATCAATATAAACAAGACCCAGAAAGGCTGCTGTCTTCTGGGCCCAAGCTCATTAAAGATAGACTGAGGAAAAGAGGAAAACTGTCCTGTGGTCTGACAAATCAAAATCCACAATTATTTTGGGAAATCATAGACACCGTGTCCTCCAGGGTAAGGAGGAGAGGGACCATCCGGCTTGTTATCAGCGCTCCCTTCAAAAGCCAGCATCCATGATGGTATGGGGGTGCATTAGTGCACATGGTGTGGGTCACTTGCAACATGCATGATGGTATGGGGGTGCATTAGTGCACATGGTGTGGGTGACTTGCGCATTGATAAAGGCCCCATAATGCTTAACATCATTTCTGGTTTTGGAGCAACATATACTGCCATCCGCACAACTTATTTTTTCATGGAAGGCCTTGTTGATTTCAGCAGGACAATATCAAACCACATTCTGCATGTATTACAACAGCATTGCTCCATAGTACAAAAAAAGTCGGGGTGCTAAACTGGCCTGCCTGCAGTCCTGATCTGTCACCCATCAAAAACCTTTGGCTCATTATGAAATGAAAAATATGAGAATGGAGACTGAACTGTTGAAAAGCAACAAGAATGGAAATACATTTCACTTTCCAAACTATAGCAATTGGTCTCCTCAGTTTGTAAACGTTTCACAGAACGTCCTAAAGAAGAGGTGATGTAACACAGTGGCAAACATGCCCCTGTCTCAGCCTTATTTCTCTCATGTTTTGCTGGCATCAAGTTCAAAATGGGCATGTATTTTTCCAAAAACAGTGAACTTTATGTTGTCTTCTGTTATGTTGTCTTTGTACTATTTTCAATGAAATATGGGGACTTTTGCATTTCACACAGTTTCCCAACATTTCGGGAAACAGGGTTTCACTCGATTTCATTACATGTGGAGTATCCTAGTATCCTATAATATTCTGAAAAATAATTAGAGTATTAGAGGATTTTTAAATATCCTGGTGGAGGTAATTGTCTAAATTTTAGAGGGGTCATACACATTTGATAATCTACTAATCTTGATCACAACTTTTATTACCACAGTCTTCTTTTGTGCTTCAATATATTCAGTAACTAGACAGATTTTTACTTTCCTGAGTAATACTAGGTGTAGTGTTTGTAGCTCTCTTTGGCCTTTTCATATTTCTTCTCTCCGACATTGCGATCTTGATCTGATGTTTTTAATAAAACTACTGATAGTTGGCGGCCCTTTGAAGCTTTGCTTGTGTATCAAGCTCCTACCGACTACTTTATTAGAATTACATTCATGCGTGGTCACTGTCAAAATGGACGGTGGGATTTGCCTTAAATGTCTTCTCTACCAAGAGGCCCCCGGTCCTACAACAAGTCAGTTGTAAAAGGGGATTATGGGTCGTGCCCAGAAACTAGAAATGTGGTGAAGGTAGCATCTCAAACCTGTTGATATCAGCAAGTTTACACAACAAGATTATCTAGCACCTCATGTGTTTGTCAATAATGGGTTAAGGTTATGGTCCTGTGTAGGTAGAGCCTGGTGCTAGCAATGCCAGAGGTTGGGTTAGGGTTATGGTCCTGTGTAGGTAGAGCATGCTGCTAGCATGGTGCTAGCAGGGTTAGGGTTATGGTCCTGTGTAGGTAGAGCCTGGTGCTAGCATGGTGCTAGCCGGGTTTGGGTTATGGTCCTGTGTAGGTAGAGCATGGTGCTAGCAGGGTTATTGTTATGGTCCTGTGTAGGTAGAGCATGGTGCTAGCAGGGTTAGGGTTATGGTCCTGTGTAGGTAGAGCCTGGTGCTAGCAATGCCAGAGGTTAGGTTATGGTCCTGTGTAGGTAGAGCCTGGTACTAGCATGGTGCTAACAGGGTTAGGGTTATAGTCCTGTGTAGGTAGAGCCTGGTACTAGCAGGGTTAGGGTTATGGTCCTGTGTTGGTAGAGCCTGGTGCTAGCATGGTGCTAACAGGGTTAGGTTATAGTCCTGTGTAGGTAGAGCCTGGTACTAGCAGGGTTAGGGTTATGGTCCTGTGTTGGTAGAGCCTGGTGCTAGCATGGTGCTAACAGGGTTAGGGTTATAGTCCTGTGTAGGTAGAGCCCGGTGCTAGCAATGCCAGAGGTTGGGGTTAGATACTTAGGTGGGAACCAGGTCGGAAGTTTAAGCCTTCCATACTGATAATGTAAGCACTGTCATCCGACTAATAAGATCATGCTTTTGTTCAACTCTAAACATAGCTGGATCAATGATTTAAGCAGACATCGAAATTACCTGAATAAAGATATGCTTAAAATGTGCATAGTCAAATGGACTCCACTTACAAGTACAAAAGATTATTTAGATTTTTTTTGTACACAAGCGATTGATGAGTTCCTTTGTATTGCATATTACAGTTTAGTAATCTACTCTTCATAGGGCCTTCCATACATCTTGGCTTCCCAGTCCCAACTGAGTTACACCCAGAAACTTAGTATGACAAACCCTTACTGAGTAACACCCAGAACCTTAGTATGACAAGCCCCTAATCCGTTACACCCAGAACCTTGCTATGACAAGCCCCTACTGAATTACACCCAGAACCTTAGTATGACAAGCCCCTACTGAGTTAAACTCAGAACCTTAGTATGACAAGCCCTTACTGAGTTAAACCCAGAACCTTAGTATGACAAGCCCTTACTAAGTTAAACCCAGAACCTTAGTATGACAAGCCCTTACTGAGTTACACCCAGAACCTTAGTATGACAAGCCCTTACTGAGTTACACCCAGAAACTTAGTATGACAAGCCCCTACTGAGTTACACCCAGAACCTTAGTATCACAAGCCCACTACTGAGTTACACCCAGAACCTTAGTATGACAAGCCCCTAATCCGTTACACCCAAAACCTTGCTATGACAAGCCCCAAATATACATCTATTTCTCTCACTCTCGGTCTCACCAAGCATCTCACTCTCTCTTATTTTCTGCCTTCTTGTCTGCAAGCCTCCACTTCATCAAACACAGGGGGCTCATTAACTGAATCTTCTTCAGACAGAGCAATAAAAGATGTGAGGCTGTAAAATTGATCAGGCTGTCAGGGCCTTCTTAAAGACTGATCCATGCTGTTCTAATGGCACTAATGCCATGTTTGGCATGGCTCTAAAATGGCATTCTATTCGCTAAGTAGTGAACGACTTTTGAACAAAGCCCCCATTCAGCATTTGGAATAGGGTGTAATTTGAGACACAACCCAGAAGACATTGAGGGATCTAGTGTTGTCAGTCGATCTGGATTTGTGTTGGTTGTTGTAATCCAGTGTTGTCTGTTGATCTGGGTATGGGTCAGTTATTCTCTTGCAGTGTAAAAAAAGAAAAAATGTTGTGACAAAGGCTTTGTAATATTGTTTTGACTGCACAGTTGTTACAGAGGATTGGATGGTTTCTCTGTCAAATTTAAAGTCAACAAATGTTTAATCTCCTCACACATTCAACATGCCAAGGGCAGATCTTTGGTTTTAGAAGTGGTGGAATATTTTTGCTTCGTAATGCTAAATGCATAATGCTAACTTCCCGCATTTGTGATCAAATACAACAATGACTTTGGCCCTTCCAGGCAGTTATTTTTACAATGGAACAGTATAGAACGTTTTTCTTATTTTCTTTCACAGATTTGACCAATGCCTACCAAAGTCACAACCAAACTACCTGAAAAAGTACTACAATCCCTTGTGCTACAGCCACAATGTGGGCATGCTGGCAATACTACCGGTTTCAGAGTGAACCGGAAAAGGACCGTTAAGTTTTAGAGTGAGACCAGGCAAATGTTCAATTAATGGACACTGGGGGGAGTTTTTGACTACATGCCAAAAGACTGCATCCTCCCTCTCTTGTGCACTGCATTGGTTTATTTACACCATCTGTTATGTTAGAAATTATTAACTGTATGGTTTGAACCTACAATGCTAATTGGCTGATAGCCTTGGAATGTAAGACTGCATACCGTAAATGATCACTTTTTACTGCTCAAATTCACATCCCTGTATATTGTTCTATTAGTTTTGTGCCGTAGGGCATTCTGCTTGGGTCTGTTTTGTATGGGAACTCACTAGGCATGTTTTGGACCCATTTTAATGAGAGTTAATTGTTTTGCACCTTTCTCTGTTGGAAATTGCAGTCAGCGTTTTGCCTGTTCAGAAAACAAGACCACCATCTGGGGTCAGATAACCATCTGGGGTCAGATAACCATCTGGGGTCAGATAACCATCTGGGGTCAGATAACCATCTGGGGTCAGATAGCCATCTGGGGTCAGATAGCCATCTGGGGTCAGATAGCCATCTGGGGACAGGTCGCCATCTGGGGACAGATCGCCATCTGGGGACAGGTCGCCATCTGGGGACAGATAACCATCTGGGGACAGATAACCATCTGGGGACAGATAACCATCTGGGGACAGATAACCATCTGGGTACAGATCGCCATCTGGGGACAGATCGCCATCTGGGGACAGATCGCCATTTGGGGACAGATCGCCATCTGGGGACAGATCGCCATCTGGGGACAGATCGCCATCTGGGGACAGATCACCATTTGGGGACAGATCACAGACATGTTGGCTGTTGTCTTAATGCGAATGAGTCCTCCTGATTCCTAATTTCCTGAATTTACCATTAATAGTGTTATTCTATTCTATTAGTTAGAAGATGGTAACTTTGCAGAATATTTACCTTACTCCTTGGCGTTCAGACACTGCATTCATTGCCCTTGCTTCTAGACTGGAAATTGATTCGCAACATGTGTTTGTACAATTGTTCCTGTCAGGTTCTCTGGCGCATATCATTTTTTTACATTTTGAAAAATCAATCTCTGTGATACCAGCTCATATGGTTGTGTTAGTAAGGAACGGTCTTTTGGATATTTCGGAAATCGTAGAACAGCATCTCATTGTACAAACAAAACTAAATGCAACTGTGGTATTTGGCTTTACATACAATTGAAAGCTAGAAACAACTTGCAGAGTGTAATACATCAGTATTGTTAGGGTTTCAGTCCCCCTTCATGTGAGCTTTTTGCAGGAATCTTCTTTCTTATTGATTGAAGAGCATAAATTATGGTGATGGACAGATGGTTATCTGGGGACAGATTTCTGCCGACCTCCCAATGCCTAGACTAGAGCAACAGCTGGTTAGTACTTGCATTTAAATACAAATTATTATTATAAAAATGCATTTATATATATTTCTAATATTAAAGTGGCATAACTTCATATTCACCTAGTAATTAAACTCCCAGGCACGACAACATTCTGTGGTGCTCTTTCATAGAATCTAGCTGACCACCTCTTTCTAGGTTCAAACCTTGCTTTAACAAAGCTACATTGTTTGCCTAGATGTAAGACATAAGTTTGTTACATATTACAAAAAAAACATTTTCTCCAGTCAATAGTTTTCTTTTAGTTTTCTGATTTTGTGTTGTTCTCTTGGGGCTCTGTTGGATGTGTTTGGATTTGTGACTAGAGACCAAAAAGCAGATGGTTTAAGAGGTTAGTCTTTTTGTAATGAACGGGTATTAGAATCACATTTCTTAGTTTGTGAGGAAATGGTATTATAATCACATTCCTTAGTTTGTTATGAAAAACATAGATTTTCAGAATTTTGCTAAGTTGTGGGTACGGTGTTGATTATTCTCCTTGTATCTTTTTTTCCAATTGTGCTTTGGGCAAACGATGCAGGGTGCTGTGTGCAGAGATCATGCCTCTTTCTGTGTAAGCCTGTCTTTCTATCTTTATCTTTCCATCTATTCCATGAAATGTAGAGCCAGTCTCTGAACGTCTGACCTGTTGTACACAGGTTCCAGTGTCTGCTGGGGCTTCACTGTTCCCTTTGACACCATTCATGATGGTCACTGATTAGAATCACCTGCTTGTCCGGGTCTCAGATGAACACAGATTATACGATAATCCAAGCTCTCTGTGTGTAGGGTCTGCTAACATACAGCTCCCTCATGCCAGTCTGATACCCAACCCATGTTGGTCTACAGTAGAGGCTCAATTTGCCAATCCATGTGGACAGAGGAGACAAGAGCTGTCAATGGACTCCATATTTCCTGTTATGGTTGGCAGATGGTATCTTTCGAAACTACCAATTTTCCAATTGCTTCTGGTAATGATTGTGATCAGTTTGATACAGACATTAAAACACAGAAATGCACGTTGTGTCTACCGCACAAGCTTTGTGTGGTGTTTGGATTGATTAGAGCGTCTACCCAACCTGGATGTGTCTAGGTATTGCAATGCAATCAAAAGTGGTATTCATGAACAATCCTGGGAGCCTCTCTATTCTTACATCTATCTACTTCTCTTTGTCCCTTCATCTATCTGTTTCTCTCTATCCCTCCATCTATCTGTTTCTCTCTATCCCTCCATCTATCTGTTTCTCTCTATCCCTCCATCTATCTGTTTCTCTCTATCCCTCCATCTATCTGTTTCTCTCTATCCCTCCATCTATCTGTTTCTCTCTATCCCTTCATCTATCTGTTTCTCTCTATCCCTTCATCTATCTATTTCTATCCCTTCATCTATCTGTTTCTCTCTATCCCTTCATCTATCTGTTTCTCTCTATCCCTTCATCTATCTGTTTCTCTCTATCCTACTCTGTCCTTCTCCCTCTTGGCCTCCCCACTCCCCCATCCCTCCCCCTTTCCCAGTGGCATCTTGCCTGGTCAATGTCTTGTCCAGTAGTTGGACTCCAGCCAACTTCTAAATATTCTCTGGTGGACCTCATCGTGACTCCGAGACACACCAAGGTCAGCTGGCTACTTCCTGGTGTTATAAGTGTTGGCCACCAGGCCCAGTCTAGACAACTGAGCCATGAAAAGACACAAAGATATTGGGGGGATATTCAAGGAAGCCAGAAATTGGTGCTGTAAATCATTTTACTGAAAATAATGCCAGCGGAAAAGGTGACACTATCTATTTCGTGAAACAACATTTGCAAAGCTAATATTGGAGAGGTTGTTGGAGTGCACCCACATGCTGAGTAGACATGTTGGCAGAGGGAGGAGGCCTGCAGCGAAGGTCACAGTATTTATTTAGAGAAACACAATTTCTCTGCTTTTTATTTATGTTTGCAGAATGTAATGAAGTTTCAATGTCCTGTTAATTATAGAGAGTAGTTTAGCAATGTTTAGAAAAAGGTATTGCGATGTGACATGTGACGTTAGATATGATATAAGCCTGCCATGCGACCTCTAGATCTGCAATAGGCCTGCCGTGTGAACTCTAGATGTGTTAGGCCTGCCGTGTGAACTCTAGATGTGTTAGGCCTGCCGTGTGAACTCTAGATGTGTTAGGCCTGCCGTGTGAACTCTAGATGTGTTAGGCCTGCCGTGTGAACTCTAGATGTGTTAGGCCTGCCGTGTGA
>JACXGK010008268.1:0-14541 GCA_016801125.1 Novumbra hubbsi
GGGTCTCCAAACCATTCCACGGAGGGCCGAGTGTCTGCAGGTTTTCACTCTCACCTTGTACTTGATTGATTAATTATGTCACTGATTGGTTAGGTCTACCCTCATCTGGTTATTTAGGTCTGAACCTGGAACCAATTTACAGGAAAAAACTAAAACCTGCAGACACTCGGCCCTCCGTGGAACTGTTTGGAGACCCCTGCTCTAAATGGTAAGTTACTGGGTGAAGGTTTACCTCTCCAAATGGTAAGATACTGGGTGGAGGTTTAACTCTCTAAATGGTAAGATACTGGGTGAAGGTTTACCTCTCCAAATGGTAAGATACTGGGGGAAGGTTTAACTCTCCAAATGATAAGATACTGGGTGAGGGTTTAACTCACCAAATGGTAAGATACTGGGTGAGGGTTTAACTCTCCAAATGATAGGATACTGGGTGAAGGTTTAACTCACCAAATGATAAGATACTGGATGAAGGTTTAACTCACCAAATGATAAGATGCTGGGTGAAGGTTTAACTCACCAAATGATAAGATACTGGGTGAAGGTTTAACTCTCTAAATCAGGGGTCTCCAAACCGTTCCAAGGAGGGCCGAGTGTCTACAGGTTTTCACTCTCACCTTGTACTTGATTGATTAATTATGTCACTGATTGGTTAGGTCTACCCTCATCTGGTTATTTAGGTCTGATCCTGGAACCAATTTACAGGAAAAAACTAAAACCTGCAGACACTCGGCCCTCCGTGGAACTGTTTGGAGACCCCTGCTCTAAATGGTAAGATACTGGGTGAAGGTTTACCTCTCCAAATGGTAAGATACTGGGTGAAGGTTTAACTCTCCAAATGATAAGATACTGGGTGAAGGTTTAACTCACCAAATGGTAAGATACTGGGTGAGGGTTTAACTCTCTGCTACGCCACCACGGGTGAGACAGTATGAATAAAGCATGACTGAGAGATGAGAGGGGGGCAAATCTATCTCTGCAGCCACACCCCTCTACCACAAAGGATACCCCCTGCCATGCTCTGTCGTTCAGAGTGTGAGTGTTTATAAGTATGTGTGTTTGTGTGAATGTGTGTTTGTGTGTGCACGCACACAGCTGTGGCAAGCCAGGCCTGCAAGGCTGTGAAACTCAAACCACACCGGATCACATGACTACCGTCTCAGACCTTGCCTCTTCTCCTCTGAGAGATCGGGAAGAAGAGATGGGTAATAGGGATGGAGAGGGAGGAGAGGGGGAGAGTGAGAGAGTAAGTGACAGAGAGGGGAGGATATCAAGTATATGAGAGTAAGTAAAAGAGATGAAGGGGCAGAATGTGATCGGGAGGATCAGGAAGGAGAGACAAGAACGGAGAAGGAGATAAAGGGAAAGATGGAAGAACAGAACAGGAGTAGATACGGGCAGAGAACAGTAGACAAAGAGGAGGCAAAAAGGAGACAAAGATAGAAATGTAACTGTCAGCTGAAGTTCTAAATGGCGATAAAACAAAGTGGGTGTTTTTTTATAAACTCAATGATGGAACCTCAAACGTGTCTAGCTACAGTCCTTACACAGGACAGGATATACAGTGGGGAGAACAAGTATTTGATACACTGCCGATTTTGCAGGTTCTCCTACTTACAAAGCATGTAGAGGTCTGTAATCATTTTATCATAGGTACACTTCAACTGTGAGAGACAGAATCTAAAAAAATATCCAGAAAATCACATTGTATGATTTTTAAGTAATTAATTTGCATTTTATTGCATGACACAAGTATTTGATCACCTACCAACCACTAAGAATTACGACTCTCACAGACCTGTTAGTTTGTCTAGGCTGGTCAGACTTGCTGTGTGTCAGTAGTGACTTACCGTGTGACGAAGAGTGTGTTATGAGTGATGTAGCGCATGTTAGGACTGACATAGAGTGTATTAGGAGTGATGTAGCACATGTTAGGACTGACATAGAATGTGTTAGGATTGATGTAGCGCATGTTAGGACTGACATAGAGTGTGCTAGGAGTGATGTAGAGCGTGTTAGGAGTGATTTAGAGCGAAATAAAGGATGAGGAAAAATGCTTTGTAATGATAATTACAAGAAAATGTGTGAGGAGTTCACTAGAGAGTCAGCTAGATAGGGAAGGAGGCGGGGAGGGAGGGAGGAGGGACAGAAACAGGGAGGTGGAGGGACAGAAACTGAGAGAGGGAGGAGGAGGGACAGAAACAGGGAGTAGGAGGAGGTGGGACAGAAACAGGGAGAGGGAGGAGGAAGGAGATATTTACATAGAGGTTGACAGAGTGGGAGGGGAAGAGAAAGGGGAGAAAACAGCTGGTAGAGAGAAAGATGGAGAGATAAATAGTTTTGTACATCTCCTCTCTAGAGTAATTCCTACCTCACATGCCTCCTTCCTTCTATAACATCTATTTTGAAGCTCCTACTCTCTCTGGTACACACAGCCACACACACACACAAACACACGCACACAAAGCGCACACCCACACACACACAATGATCCAAATAACACATTAAGTTGATTCATTATCAGCGGTCGTTGTTCCAGTATAGGATTTGCCAGCTCACGTTCATGCAGGAAAGCCTTTAATAGAACACCATTGAGGATTATACACATGAACACATAGAGAAACACTCACTGAGGACACACACACACACACTGGGACTCTTTTCTCTACATGACGTATATTAGAACACATTATAAAACCCTGGCCCTTGACTCAATAGCCATAAATAACTTGTTATATCTAATGGGACTGTGTGTCTTCGTGTGTGTGTGTGTGTGTGAATGTGCGTGGTAAATGATCAACCGTTAGTGAGCACCTGTGTAGGACTGTGTTTCAGAACAGCGTATACCTGGAATAGGAGGGGCCCCCCTTTGGTGTCCAGGCCATGCTTCCTTGCCCTGGTGTCACGTGGGCGGAGGACGTGGGCGGAGGACGTGGGCGGAGGACGTGGGCGGAGGACGTGGGCGGAAGACAGGTGGGCGGAGGACGTGGGCGGAGGACAGGTGGGCGGAGAACGTGGGCGGAGGACAGGTGGGCGGAGGATGTGGGCGGAGGACAGGTGGGCGGAGGACAGGTGGGTAGAGCAGCGCCTTGAACAGGTTCGGATCTCGTCCGCCAGCGCGCCCGTTAAGGCATCTAGGCAACCGCGACGTTGTCTCTGAGTGACGCCCAGTGTGGCGTTGTCCTTCTGATGTGCCGGGAGACTACGGTCCTGGGAGTCACGTGGTTCCTCTGAAGTAACAGCTGAGCTGAGGGGAGTTTTCCCCACTAGACCACAACCTCCCACGCGGTTCTATCTGTGTCCCAAGACACTCTGCCGATCAACTGGCCTGTCTCCACTTTACGTGGCCATCGCTGATGACACCTAACAAGTCACCTGCAGGCGGTGAACGGTTTGACAGGGGCTATGTTTCTGTAGCGTGAATTGAGACGGGGTGAGCGTCCAAGCTTGCCGCGCTCTTGTGTTGACACCTCAGTTCCTCACTTTTTCTCATTTCGACCCTCCCTAGGTGGGTGCGATTAATAATGACGTAGAACAGAAGCAGGATATGGACATTGTAGGGTGATCATTGAATACCCCTGATCTACAAAGATAATGTTGAATATTAAGACATTCCGGGTCATTGTGTTGCCCCGGTGACCTGTCGAAAACACCGGACAGCTCATCAGCATCAGGGCCGACCAAGTCCTCCAGCTGTTCTGTCTCCAAACAGTCTGTGGACCTCCTGCTCTGCGAAGACGCAGGGTGGGGGAGGGGCCGGCGGGTGGCCTCCTCATCACAGCGGAGGCTCTGGAGATCTGCGTTGAGTCGTGGCCGGTCGGTCGGTGCGAGACGAAGAAACCCGGCTGGTTGCAGACTTCCTCGCCCCCACTGACACAAGATGTCCTTCCGTCAGGCTTGTTGCGAACGTCGATGCCGTTGGCCTTGGATACATTTCAGTCCGGGGGTGTCGAGGCTTCCAGTCCAGGGGTGTCGAGGCTTCCAGTCCGGGGGTGTCGAGGCTTTCCTTTGAGTCCCCTGCGGCCTTGTCGAACGGTTTCCACATCGTGTGTTTGACAGGGTTTTTCTGTCTTCCGTTTCCGTTTGTACACTGGGATGAGAGGATGCCTCACGCGGGCTGAGTCCCCCAGGGGGGCGTGGATGACATTCTGGTGGGAGTGTGGGGTTTGGTGTGTGTGTGTGTGTGTCAGCGGTGAGGTAGGTTATGAATAACTAAGCTTTCGGTTTGAGTTTGTGCCTGCAAGACAGAAATGTCAAATTATGTTAATTAAGCTTTAAAATATGTATGACTGATATTCCTCACTGCTGGCTATTGGGGACTTTTCACATGCTTTTTCCTCTAATACACACAAACCATAATGCTCACTAACTGGCATACATACACACTAATGCACACTCACACACATGCAGACAAGTACACACACCCATACACACATTCTAAGACTATCTCTCCTTCTGTGGGCTAAACCAGTTTTAAAAAGCATTTAGGTCCTATTTTCATTCATTTCACAGCCACTTTTTTGTCTCAATGAGACAGGATGACTGAGGTGACCATGGAGTTGAAGTTCTCAGCGACTGAACGACCTATGTGACCATGGAGATGTAGTCCTCAGCGACTGGACAACGGAGGTGACCATGGAGTTGTAGTGCTCAGAGACTGAACAACCAAGGTGACCATGGAGATGTAGTCCTCAGCGACTGGACAACGGAGGTGACCATGGTGATGTAGTCCTCAGCAAATTGTCTGAACCAGTCTTCTGTGAACGGAGCAATGACGGTGTTCTTTGAAAATGGCAACGATGCATTAAAATCAGACCCAAATTCTAACACGAACCTCAAACTTCTGACCCTAACCCTACCTCAACTCCTAACCTCAAACTCCAAACCCCTAACGATAATTCTACCCACAGATTTTACCTTCACCCCCAAGTCTTTACCGAATATACCCTTTATCCTTGCGGGTGTCACTTACAGACATAGTCACACACATGACAATATGTACGTTTTACCCATAAGGCCCCTGGGAATATCACTCTCCCTTTCTGTGTGTGTCTCTCCCAGTCTGCCATTAGACCTCCCTTCAATTACATGGACTGTATGGTTGTGTCAGCCAGTGTGTGTGTGTTTGTGTGTTAGGGTAAGTGTATGTGTTCTACTCCAGGTCACTGTCTTACCTCTCTCAGAGTTCTTTGAGTTTTCCTCCGCAGAGATTTTCTCCCGTCCTCTCCATCACTCCTCTACCCTGCTCTCCTCACTCTGCCCTCCTTTCTCTCCTCTCCTTTCTCTCCTCTCTCTCCTCTCTTTCTCCAGCACCCTCTTTTCATCTCTCCTTAAGGTCATCTGTTTGTCCTTGTTTCATTTTTAATAACTCTCTAATCGGGGATTGGAAGACAGAACCCTGTCACTATCTCCAACTGTCACTCAGCTTTCCTCCCAAACGGTTTCCTGCTCCCTTCACAGTACACTTCCTTGACCAGGGCTTCTAGGTGGATAGGGTACCATTTGGAATGCAACCTCTGTCATCCCTTCCCACTGCTTCTTCTCGTTCTTTATTCTCTCTGCAGAAGAGAGGCTGGAAGAGGGAGCATAGGAGGACAGAAGAGAGGGATGGGAGAGGGAGCATGGGAGGACAGAAGAGAGGCTGGAAGAGGGAGCATGGGACGACAGAAGAGAGGCTGGAAGAGGGAGCATGGGACGACAGAAGAGAGGCTGGAAGAGGGAGCATGGGAGGACAGAAGAGAGGGATGGGAGATGAAGTGGAGCAGGAAGAGAAGGAGGAGTTGAGGGAGAAAAAGGGGTGGCAGCCAAACCTTGTCACTCTTCTGCCCCTTTGGCTCTCTGTTCCTACACTTTCCAACTCACCAAGGAGGTGATGAGGAGGACGATTTAGAGAGGAGAGGAGAGAAGGATGAGTAGAGAAGAGGATGAGAGTTAAGAATGAGTAGAGGGGGGTGAGGGGTGAGGAGGATGGGGGTCGAGAAGGGAGATGAATGACAGAGGAGAACATTTGACAGGAGAGGAGGATGAGAGGGGAGGAAATGAGGAGAAGAGGAAAGGAGGAAAGGAGGGAATACATTTTTCAACACATGGTCAAGGCCGTAAACTATTGTCAAGATGTAAAAATGTGAGGTAGAAAAGTAAGATAGAAATGCCATTTCATATTAGAGGGACAGAGTCTTGTAAAGGACTGCATTTGAATGCCAAGGTGCTCATAGAATTCTTTGTTCAATCATAGGTATATTCAGGCAAGCCAGCGAGCAAACACACATGCAAACACACACGCAACACACACGCAAAGGTAAACGCAGGCACACACACTGACACACACGCACACGCAAATACACACATACACAAAAGTTAAGTTATTAGAAGCCTTGAAATGTGAAAGGGAAAGGCATGGCTTTTTTTAAATCACCCTACTTCTTATTTTCCACTCTTTCCTCTCCTTTAATCTCTCTGTTCAGCCATCTCTTTTGTCAAGGTGATGAATTGTCATTTGTTGATTTACTTCCGTTTCCATTCCATCACTCTCTCCCTCTATCTCTCTCCTAGTCTCTCTCACTCTCTCCATCCCCCCTTTCGCACCACCCCCCCCACACCTTTAATCCACCGTTCCTTTCGAGATCCCGGTAGTAAAATCAGAACAAACCCCTCAGCTAACTCTCAGCCCCATGAATAGATAAACACTTATGTGAATACCTCCATGTCTGTCTATACAATACGTGGAGGGTATATTAATAGACCCGTCTGTTTAAAAAGTGCGGTAGGCCTGAGGAGATTGTCGACCTAACATCTGAGCCCAAATGGCGCACTAGTGAACATAGTGCACTGAGACCCTGGTAAAAAGCAGTGCACCGTTTAGGGATTAGTGGTCAGTTTGGGAGTCTGTAGGGAATGACTCAGCGCTTCGTTGCCGGTGTCACGGTTGCCACCCACCGAGGTTTTAAGTCTATAAACATCAACCGCCATCGCCGGAATATATTGTACATGTGTGTTTGTGCAAATAAAACTATGATGGTAGACAGCGGGCCTCTGTTCAATCTGACCCGTGTTGCAAGGAAAACATTCCCTGACAAAAATATCCAATCGCTTTACAGTTGTCACAGTGAGTGACAGATGCTAGCCCCGCCTCACATTGACACTCTCGTGACTCTCAATGACAATATGAATCGTTGCCACTGACAGATATTTCTTCTCACGCCCAATCAGGTCACGTTTCTGAGTGTGTCTGGGGGTTGTATGTTCCGCCAGCTTGGATAACCACTGCCTTTAAAACTCCTAGAGTACATCTTAACCAAACTACAATGATACGGTCCATTTGCCAACTGCTAACAGACTGTCAGACATCTATCACCAGTTCTGTCAGCCAAGTATCCTCACGGTAACGCGGTCCTGTCCAATGAGATTACATTCCAGAACGAAAACCTCTCAACCAAACTTTGACTCGAGCCAACTGCTGAAAGACTGTCAGTTATCGCGGCCAAGTGTCGTCACTTTAACAATACCTCAATCTCCTTTTTTCTTCTCTGTTTCTCGCTGTCTGTGTGTGGCTTTTGTGTGTCTGTACCTGGGTTTCTGTGTGTCGGTTTGTGTGGGTTTGTGTGTGTGTGTTTCTTTGTGTATGTGTGTGTGTTTCTGTGTGTCTGTGTGTTTTTGTGTGTCTGTGTGGGTGTGGAACAGACTAAACTGTCAGTTATAACAGTCGTCAGAGCCAAGTGTCACCAATGTAACAAGGTTCTATTTATGTGTGTGAGATTGTTGCATGTGAGATTATCTTACTCGGTTGGGACACACACACAATACACCAAGAAATCATGCTACACACACACACACACACACACACACAGTGTGCGTCAGCAGATGACCCTCTTTAACTCCTCGTCTCTGTCTCACTAGGCAGTGCCAACACGCATCCATTGCCAAATGGGTTAGAGAAAGGTAAAGAAGGAGGGAGGAGAATGGTTGGGGGAGAACGGGGGAGGGGGAGACAGGGGAGGGGGGAAATGGTGAGGGGGGCGAGATGGAGGAAGAATAATATGGAAGGGGGAGGATGGTAGGGACAGGGGAGGTGGGAGGAGAAAAGGGGGGAGGGGATGAAAGAGAGACAAAGGAGAGGGGAGTGGGAGAAAGTGGTGGAGAGGGGAGAGAGGAGGTGGAAGGGGAGAGAGGAGAGAGGAGAGAGGAGGTGGTTCGGGGATCAGGAGGTGTGAATCTGTAGGTGTTGTCATTGTCAGCAGAGTTGAGAAGATCTGAGACAGGGGGGGGTTGGGGGGGGTGTCAGCTACTGAGAAAGACGAGAGAAGAAAGAGACTGCGAGGAAAGGAGTGTGTGTGTGTGTGTGAGGCAGAGAGTGAAAGAGGTGTGTTTGTTTGTAGGTGTGTGCGAGAGAGATTCATGCTGCATTTTTAACCTTCACACTTCCAAAACCAAATATTCCCCAAGAAACATCACATATTGACAGGAGAAAATGAATACTGAAGAAGTTATTCAAGAATGTTTTAATTAAAATGTGTGTCTGTCAATGTGTGTGTCTGCGTGTGTGTGTCCTCGTGTATGTGTATGTGGCAGGCGTGTTTGTTGAGACATTGTATCTAAATTGTGTGTTCAGAGTCAACAGTTACAGTGGGGAGAACAAGTATTTGATACACTGCCGATTCTGCAGGTTTTCCTACTTACAAAGCATGTAGAGGTCTGTCATTTTTATCATAGGTACACTTCAGCTGTGAGAGACGGATTCTAAAACAAAAATCCAGAAAATCACATTGTATGATTTTTAAGTAGCTAGTTTGCATTTTATTGTATGACATAAGTATTTGATCACCAGTAAGAATTGCGGCTCACACACTTCTTTTAGATACCCTCCTGTTCTTTACTCATTACCTGTATTAACTGCTCCTGTTTGAACTCGTTACCTGTATAAAAGACCCCTGTCCACACACTCAATCAAACAGACTCAAACCTCTCCACAATGGCCAAGACCAGATAGCTGTGTAAGGACATCAGGGATAAAATTGTAGACCTGCACAAGGCTGGGATGGGCTACAGGACAAAAGACAAGCAGCTTGGTGAGAAGGCAACAACTGTTGGCGCAATTATTAGAAAATGGAAGAAGTTCAAGATGACGGTCAATCACCCTCGGTCTGGGGCTCCATGCAAGATCTCACCTCGTGGGGCATCAATGATCATGAGGAAGGTGAGGGATCAACCCAGATCTACACGGCAGGACCTGGTTAATGACCTGAAGAAACCATTAGTAACACCTCCCCGCCCAGGGTGTCAACATGTTACCGCCCAGGGGGTCAACATGTCACCGCCCAGGGGTTCAACATGTCACCGCCCAGGGGGTCAACATATTGGAACTCCGTACAGTGGGGAGAACAAGTATTTGATACACTGCCGATTTTGCAGGTTTTCCTGCTTACAAAGCAGGTAGAGGTCTCTAATTTTGGAGCCCCAGACCGAGGGTGATTGACCGTCATCTTGAACTTCTTCCATTTTCTAATAATTGCGCCAACAGTTGCTGCTTGCCTATTGTCCTGTAGCCCATCCCAGCCTTGTGCAGGTCTACACTTTTGAAACATCTTGACACCCTGGACGGGAACAGTGGGAGTAGCAGAGCAGAAGCTTCTCTATTCTCTTTTTAAAATTGCTTTTGTGTGTGTATACATAGTTTTGTGTGTGTATACATAGGTGTGTGTATTCATAGGCATGTGTGTGTGTATACATAGTTGGGGCTTGTACAAGTAAGTAAAATGCTGGAAGAAAACAATCCCTGCAATGACAAAACAAGGAAAAGGAAGACGTGGCTTATGGGGACATTTGTTCAGTACCCATTAGTGCAAAATATTTTATGTTTAGGAGTTGAGAATTGATTATAGGTCATATTTTGAGTTAGGTTTAGGGGTTGGGTGGTTAAAAGTTATAATAAGGGAAAGATTCAGAGTTAGGCTTAGAGGTTGGGAGGTTAAATATTATAAATAGGGTCAGAGTAAAGGTGTCAGTTTAGGTTCAGTATTTATTTTCTCAGTCCAGGGAAACATGTCAAATTCAGAAAATGTTTCTCACTTCTAGGAAGGCTTTTTTTTACTTAGGGGTTAGATTACAGTTGGTATTTTGATTATGGTTTAGGGTTAGGGATTAAGGATTAAGGAGGTTATTGGGGATCAGGTGAAAGTTCGGGGGTTAGGGAAAGTAGGATTTTCTGTGAATGCATTGTCACTACACAAATGGTTCTCACGTTGAATGAACTACACAACTGTGTGTGTGTGTGCTGGTTATATGACAGACTGTGTGAAGATGAAATGTTTTCATAGTTGTCTGTTTTCATGTGACGGTCCTTCGTCTCTCACACACACACACATACACGCGTGTACAGATACACTCAGGGCTGACATTTCAAACTGTCAGAGGGAATGCTGTCAACTGTGCACTGCCTGAAGATATGTGTGTGTGTGTGTGTGTGTGTGTGAACATGTCTAGAGCAGTCATTTTTCTGTCTCCGAACAGTGGCCTATATGTGACATCTTTGAGCAATGTGTCTTTTTATGCAATCCACTTTTTACGATTCACTTTATACCCCCTAAAAACTCACACACACTTATTAAATGAAATGGTCCCAGCAGTTTGTGGCCATGCTAGGAAATAAGACACCATGACTTCTTTCCAAATGCCACCCTATAGCGTGTTTAGTGCACTAATTCAAACAGGAGGCCATAGGGGTCTGGTTCAAAGTAGTGCACGACTCTACACTCAGAATATGGTGGCATGGGGATTAAACCTCTTTAATTTAGTACTGACATGATCCAGCCCTGGTAATCTATAAATAGTTTTAGTGGCTTTAGCAGCAATGTTATTTCCTGCTCGTCTTAATTAACAAACTCTGCACTGTCACCTGTCAAACAATGTCATTGTGGATGAAATTGATAGTGGGTTCATGGGTCTGCGTCTCTGCGTGTCTGTGGGTCTGTGTGTCTGTGTCTCTGTGTCTCTGTGTCTCTGTGTCTCTGTGTATTTGTGTATTTGTGTATTTGTGTATTTGTGTCTCTGTGTCTATGCGTCTCTGGGTCTGTGGGTCTGTGTATCCATCACCAGGCATCATGAAATATTTGTCTCTCTATTTCCTCCCCTCTTTCTCTGCCTTAAATGTTTCAATCTGTAGAAATGTTTTACTCTGTAGAATGTTTAACTCTGTAGAAATGTTTTACTCTGTAGAAATGTTCAATATAAATGTAAATATGCGTTTTAGGATTTTACGACCAGGTCAAAGTGTAGTAGCTACAAAAACAACAAAAGTAAATAAGGACTTACAGTAGCAGAACAAAGAGCCGATACACAACCATATATACACATGCACACACTGTGGCTCTCAGAAGTATCCAACCCTTTGGCCTATTCCACATGATATTGTGTCAGAAAGGAGAAAATAAAATGTATTCATATAGGAACTTTTGAAACTGATAAACACATTTAAAAAAAAACATAAAACAAGCAATTCTACTACTACTTTTTACACCACCAGGATGTAATCACTTGTATCAATGTGCTCAGAGGAAAGTGGATTGAGTGGAGAATCCAGGACATTTCTTCCGCAGAAAAACGCCCTTTGATCACTGGCAGAAACACTATGTACATTCCCATGAACACTTAGGGAAAAATTACTTTGATCAAGAATGCAAGAAATGTACAAACACATGTTTAATTATAGTTTACAAAACAATAACAGGGCAGCCCAACATGTTGGATATGTACCCATCATCCTAAAAGAGAAAATCTAAACTTATATAAACGTATATAAAAAGCAGCCACACTGAAATGCTGAAAAAATACAAGTAGGCCTAAACTCCAGGAAGTAACACATCTGCTCTTATTGTTTAACAATACTATTGTACCCCAGTAATAATGATGTTCTTCTTATTATGTGTGTAATGATGTTTTCTCAAGTGTTCCCCAACTGATTATGGGTTAATTCCTAGTACATTTCTTCTTCCCCAACTGATTTTGGGTTTATTCCTATTACATTTCTTCTTCTCCAACTGGTTATGGGTTTATTCCTAGTACATTTCTTCTTCCCCAACTGATTATGGGTTTATTGCTAGTACATTTCTTCTTTCCTAACTGAGTATGTGTTTATTCCTGGTACATTTCTTCTTCCCCAACTGGTTATGGGTTTATTCCTAGTACATTTCTTCTTCCCTAACTGAGTATGTGTTTATTCCTAGCACAGTTCATCTTCCCTAACTGTGTATAGGTTTATTTCCTGTACAGTTCGTTTTTCCCGAGAATAGGTTTATTCTCAATACACTATTTTTCCTAACTGAGTATGGGTTTATTCCCTGTCAAGGTGTTTCCAAGCAAATTAGTCATGAAGACTAATTAAATTAATGTAAATTTTTGCAGACTTCTTATTACATATTTCTCCATCCTGGTTCGCGAGCTTCATCAGGTTCTTCCCGGCTGTTTGTTATTCACTGTCAACCCATTTCTCTTTGGGCTTAATTTTCTGTATAATCTTTCCACATTTGTCTTTTTTGGACATTAATTGTTTTGCCAGTTCAAAAACAAGATTTCATTCATATGTGGCCAAATCAATGCTTTCTTGTGCCATAATTCAGTTTGATGTGCTTAAATCGGTTTGTCATGTTATCATTGTATTTACTATTTAATGCAGCATAATTCGCTGTGTTTCCAGTCTTTTTCAATATGTGAATGTCAGTAGAAACGAATATAAACGTTTGCTGATTTAGAAATTCATTTGGACTCCATTAAAAAACAGAGCTTTGATCTGGCAGTGATCTGACAGGGAAATGTGAAGCTATATTACCTATTGTGTAGCAGTCTACTGTCTCCTAGCACAGAGGTGCGTGGATGTGAATGTATGTGGTGGTGAAATCCACACTGTATTCTAGTCTGCCACACTGAATGGTCTTTCTGTGAGTATGTTTGTGTTTTGTTTCTTTACTGTAGTTAGATCCAAATAGATTATGTAGTCTGCCTTAGAGTCAATCCTATCAATGAGATAACCACAGACTGGAAATGAAAGATCTCTACCTGGATGTTATATTCTGAAATTATTCCTCTGCATGAGCTTTTGATGTGACATAGTAGGAGCAAAAGAATATCTGTATTTTTAAATCCATATGTGTGTTTGGGCATTTTTCTTTTTTTTTATATCTTTTTTATTTATCTCGGACTCTATACCCCTCCTGATTCCACTTACAGTGTTTATTGTGAAGTGGTAATTGAAAAGCACTGCCAGTTCTTGACAACTATTTGGACCATATATGTGTAGATATTGTATGTTTCATTTTAAAAAAAAGGTATCACAATTTTTTTGTAATATGAAAGTGCCATGCCATGTTTCAAATGATTCTTTAAGATGTGTTATCTAGAACACGATCAAGTCTGTTGTACATGTACAGCTCTGTGTCTGTTGTACATGTACAGCTCTGTGTCTGTTGTACAAATACAGCTCTGTGTCTGTTGAGCACAGAAACGTCCTGCCACTATAAAACATTCAGACATCGCACTGAACGGGGACACAAGTCGCAGTTCATTCTATCATAGGGAGAAGTTCCCGAGGAGACAGTGTTCACAATTTCGTTTGTAAAACCACAAACCATGTGAAAGGGAGACAAGTGTTGCACAGCATATAAAAAGAGGCAGGCTGTTTGATGTTTTGTCTGTGACTTTCCCTAGCTTTGTGAGATCAGATTTCATCACAGTTGCCCCCATAACTGTCATCCCAAATTTTTCTTCCTAAAAAAACGACGTGCCCCGATCGAATCGCTTCTACGAACAAATAACTACCTCAGTCACCCTCTGTGGATTCTCTGGAGCACAGAGGTTTCTCTGAGACACACTTCATCTTCAAAGAAGTAATTTGTCCGGGCATTTTCCAATACAGAGTTTCAATTGCGGATAAAAGCATTAAAATTGGAACATAGACCAATTTTGGTCTACAAAAGAAAAAAAATTGGAATACCTCCCCATAAAGAAAACATTTCTAGAAATGTTCTTTGATAACAAAAATTGTGTTTAATATAAAACACGGTTGATTTAAAAAAACAAATAATCAAATTGATGAATGATCCAGCTGATGAACCTGGAAAAACAGTAGCATTTATGCTAATTGTGCTATTACTAATCAATTGTGTTGATGGATTTCATAATGTGTTATATAAGATTTAAGGTGTAAACAGTGCTAAAAAAGGTATCTTATACTGAAGTCCATTAGATTGGAGTAGTGCCCTCTTATCTCTTGTCCTGGAAACCCTGTGGAAGTCACTGCTGGCTCTGATGGTTTATGGTGGAACCCTGTGGAAGTCACTACTGGCTCTGATGGTTTATGATGGAACCCTGTGGAAGTCACTACTGGCTCTGATGGTTTATGGTGGAACCCTGTGGAAGTCACTGCTGGCTCTGATGGTTTATGGCGGAACCCTGTGGAAGTCACTGCTGGCTCTGATGGTTTATGGTGGAACCCTGTGGAAGTCACTACTGGCTCTGATGGTTTACGGCGGAACCCTGTGGAAGTCACTACTGGCT
>JACXGK010008269.1:10047-22928 GCA_016801125.1 Novumbra hubbsi
GTGACTCACTGTGGGGGGGGACTCACTTGGTGGGGGGGACTCACTGTGGGTGGTGTGTAGGTGAGCGGAGAGGCCGTTGGCCTGGCTGAAGCCTTTGCCACACTCCCGGCACACGTAAGGCTTGTCCCCGGTGTGTGTGCGCACGTGACGCGTCAGCTCGATGGACTGGGCAAACAGAGCCTCGCAGTACTGACAGGAATACATTTTACCTGAACAAAAAAGAAAAACACAAAACACACACACTTTAGAAAATCCCTATCCTTAACTAATGGGACATAAGAAGGAATTCCCATTCAACAGCTCGGTTTTCCCCAAATCACAAAAACCTAATCTTAAACATAACCCTAATTCCAATTCTAACTTTTGTTCTAAACCTAAACCTGTACATAACATTTGTTCCTGTGTGCAATGGCCAAAAGATCCCCTCCAAGTTGACCACAGGCCCGCCCACACGCATTTGAGAGCTTTTACAGCTTTTACCCTTGTTTTGGTGCTAGTGAGCCACAGTGGGTGTGTCCCCTACCCTCGGAGTGTTTCTTCTTGGTGTGATAGGCCAGTGCGGCGGCAACGCTGAAGCTCATTTCGCAGCTCTTGCAGTGGTAAGGCTTCTCTCCAGTGTGCAGCCGCATGTGGTTCTTCAGGGAGGAGTTGGCCCCAAACTTGTCCCCGCACTCCTCACACACAAACGGCTTCTGCTCAAAGTGTTCTGTGCGCTTGTGGTACAGCATGCCTGGGGAAGACACACGGTGGGTCAATGACGCCGCCCACACACATCGCACCGAGTGTTCCCGCTAAGGGTTTCATCACACATTTCCACCCACCGGAGGGATGGGCGAAGGTCCTGTCACAGATATCACAGGACACCTGTGCCCGTTTCTTCTTGGCGGCTTTGGACTCCGGGTGTACTTTGTTGCGGTGGAGCTGTAGTGCCCGCGGCGTGGGCAGCTCCTCGGCACACTCCGGGCACTGCAGCGTGGCCTCCTGGGACATGGGGCAGCGGTTGGTGTGGGCTGCCATGCGACACTTGTAGTCAAACGCCTTACTGCACCAGCGACATGAGAACCGGTGGGAGGAACGTTTAGCCTCGGACCGGGTCTTTCCCTCCCCCTCTCCGTCAGTGTCCTCCTCCTCTTCCTCCTCTTCCCCTACCTGGCCAGTGTCTGCACCAGTGGCAGACTGAGTCTGCTCCTCCAACTCCTCCGCCCCGGAGGAACCTGGGTATGCAAGAAATCAGAAGCTGAGGTAGTTGCCGAGGTCTAACACGTTGACCAGAGCTTGGCAGCCCCTGTCTGTGTCTTCCTGGCTGTCTGTCTTCCTACTCTGTACCTGTAGCTCCTTGGCTGTCAGTCTTCCTACTCTGTACCTGTAGCTCCCTGGCTGTCTGTCTTCCTACCCTGTACCTGTAGCTCTCTGGCTGTCTGTCTTCCAACTCTGTACCAGTGGCTCGCTGGCTGTCTGTCTTCCTACCCTGTACCTGTAGCTCCCTGGCTGTCTGTCTTCCTACCCTGTACCTGTAGCTCCCTGCCTGTCTGTCTTCCTACTCTGTACCTGTAGCTCCCTGGCTGTCTGTCTTCCTACTTTGTACCTGTAGCTCCCTGGCTGTCCATATCTACCCACTTTGTACCTGTAGCTCCCTGGCTGTCCATATCTACCCACTTTGTACCTGTAGCTCCCTGGCTGTCCATATCTACCCACTTTGTACCTGTAGCTCCCTGGCTGTCCATATCTACCCCACTTTGTACCTGTAGCTCCCTGGCTGCGGTCCTCCAGTTGCTGCTGGTGCTCCTGCAGCAGGGTTGCCAGATTGGGATTAAACTCCCTGAGCAGGCTCAATAGGGTGAGTAATGTCTGGGCAGTAAGACTGCTCTGCTCCCTCACCCTGCTCTGGAGCCTCAGGAACACAGCTGGACCCCCGGGATCCCCCTCACAACAAGACAGTATCACCTGGGATTTACAGAAGACAGGAGAAAATATTATCACAGGCAAAGGGCCCACCACACAGTTCATGACAGTAATGTTGTGTCATGTGATGTGCCTTGTGTTCTGTTAATGCAGTGACCACTGCCTTCCAGTACCGCCAGTTATGTCTCACCTGTTTCTCCCCCGTGGAGATGTTGTCCCACGTCTGGAGCCCTTTCAAACAATGCCACAGATACCCCACTTCAGCCGGAATCTTGGCATCACCAGCTGACAGAGTATCCAGGTCATCCAGGAAATACAATATTGTTACATGTAAAACAATGTTTTGCTATAAGTAGCAGTATGTTTGGGCAAAATCTAATGGGGAAAATAAATAATAAATCCACTGTCACCTCTAGCACCTAAGCACAAAACTCACTAAAACAAATCAGGACTCAGTGACAAAACACACAGCCACTTCAATTGAAACCCACCTGTGCTCTCTGGGCGTTGTAGGCAAGCTCTTTTTGATGGTGGTTCATCCTCATCTTTCTTTTCTTCCATTGGTGTGGTTTGTGTGGCTGCTTGGGTGGGCATTCCCCTCTCCAAACCTGGCTCCTCCCCCTGGGCTCCAGAGGGGCCAATGTTCACACCACCCACTTCCATGTGAGGAACTGCAGCCTGGAGGGAACCTGTATGCTGTGGTGGTGAAGGTGAGGCTGGTTGGGTGGTAGTTGGTGAAGGTGAGGCTGGTTTGGTGGTAGTTGGTGAAGGTGAGGCTGGTTGGGTGGTATTTGGTGAAGGTGGAGCTGGTTGGGTGGTATTTGGTGAAGGTGAGGCTGGTTGGGTGGTAGTTGGTGAAGGTGGAGCTGGTTGGGTGGTAGTTGGTGAAGGTGGAGCTGGTTGGGTGGTGTGTGTATTGGCAGTGATAGTAGTCGACTGCTTCATCAAGTTGGCGAGGATGTTCTTGCAGCCCACAGCTACGTCAAACATCTGCAGACTGTCTGCGGCAGCAATGATGCGGGTAAAGTTGTGCTTCCCTGGGGGCAGCTTTCCAGTGTACACCATGTCCAGCAAGCAGGAGAACTCCTGGGAGGAGGCCACTGCTGTGTCAATAGAGATGGTATCTGAGCCCTCCAGCAGAGACCTGAGACCAAGTAAAGGGGTGTTGTGGGTCTAGTAAAGCCAATGTACTTTTCATAAGTGAGGCCAAAGCAGTTCCACAGGGCTACAAATCGTCTGCACTGAAAAGAACAGTTAATGGTTTCACCTGAATAGCAGACTGGAGGCAGCCAGCACTACCTTGTGGGCTTGATGGGGAGCATCCCCCACCAGAATGGAGCAGTCACAGAACTGACCCTCCTTCCTCAGGCTGCGTAGCTGCTGCGTCAGTTGGCGGCTGTAGTTGGGCAGTTCCATCCCTCCAGCTCTGCACGAGTACGGGGAATGATTAAACACGCTACCGGCACAGTTGACAAGCTTTGTTCAAAACTGTAGATATTTATAGTAGTGACACCGATCTTATTACATCAAATCAAAGTATTATATTGTTAAATTATATTATAATGTAACTGAAAGTTACGGCAAATATAGCCCTTGGACTATGACATGTAGAATCTTGTTAAAGAAATGTCAAACCACTGCACGGCCATAGCCATCTACAGTCATCAACATTTGTAGTTTTAAAATCTAAGTAGACCATGCTACTACTGGCTAGCAGTGCTAGCTTCGAGGTATGAACGACATGTCAGAAACAACAGCAGAAGCACAACACTGATCACTGTTAATCTGGACAGAAGCAGACATACATCCTCTTTACCTTGAATGTTATTCAAATAATCCAGCTCTTTATTTAAACTCGATCGAGAGACAACCAAAAACAGCCCAATAAAGCTTCGTAATTTTGAAATGGCGACTGCTCGAGCAGTTTACTGCGCATGCCCGAAACGGTATTTTTCACTTTAGAGATCTGGGATCAGTTACTGTTTGCGTTTACTTTTAATAAAGGCTCTTAAACAACGCAGCACTGTATTTTATTTTACACAATGTAGGTATAACGTGTAAGCAATATTATTTTAGATATACATTTTGATCATATTTTTGTTACAGAACCAGTGCTTAGAGAGAACGTTGCCCAACGAATAAACATTTAATTAAAACGACTTTTTCCTGAATTCCTTAGATCAATGCAGTAGTGGCTCCACATATGCACCTTTTCACGGTCATTTGAAGACAGTATTCTGGACACAAGTTTTATATAATAGTCAGTAAGTGACAAGATCACCCAAAAACAAAGTGATCTCACACATTATAATCGAAATGAGTTTCAGACGTGCAGCCTACTGTTTGGAGAGGATTGTTGAAAGGTAGGATTGTTGAAGGGTAGAATCAGTTTTGTTTTTAAGGCTGGACCTAGAAGATGGAAAACCCTTTCAAATAGATCATGTGAACGATCTATAATTTGTGCTATGGGAAAAGGCCCCAGGGCCTTTCTAAAAATCATTGAGAGAAAATCTGTTCATTCAAATTTGATGAAAACAATAACTTTATTGCCCATATGAAATAACAGAAAATAGTTCACACCAAGGCCTGCATTTGTTTCTGACTGCAGCACAAACCTAATCTAAGTTTGTTATGTTTATTTCATTATTTAAAGAAATATACATAATCTTGAATATTTGTTAACTGTTGTTGAGGTATTGTTAAACCACCAAATAGTTAATTGTATTTATATTTATCAGTTGCTCATGCATTCTTTGAAGACAATTTGCAGTAAGACCACAAGCTTCCACTGAAGAAAAAAAAAAAGTCTCTTGTAAAAATTCAAGGAACATTTTATCCTACAATCGGACAGAAAAAAGGGTATCTCTTACGGCTTAACCAATCCTCTCAGAAGCCATAAAGAAGCAAACAGGAGAGAAGTTTGGTCTCCACATTGAAAGATGCCAATCGAATCTCATGACCCGTTTCAACTCACAGTCCAGGCAAAGAGTATGACCAAAGTCCCAGAGAATGCATAAACATCTTAAAATATTAAAAGCCAGCAGATACTCTTGAACAATAATAAACAAAAAAGGTTTGCAACAGTCAAAGTTTAAAATAGAAAAATAACCTAAAAACAACATAAGAAAAACAAAATTAAAGCACTTGTTCTAGTTCAAGCATTTAACGAGCTTCATTCTGTGGATGGGAGTCACTGTCCTGTCCTCTTCAGTGACCGAGGAGCCCAGTGCCTGCACAGATCCAAACAGGATGTTTTACTGACAACAAATCAAGTAGAATGGAACACAACCGTTTAACATACAGCAGATTATATCTACAAACACCTGAGCATGGTGGTGATCAGAAAATGCCCTTACCTTTAAATCCTTCTTCAGGCATACACACTGAAACGAGAACAAATTGTTAGCAAATGTAATCTTTAAATTCCAAATCAAACTCAGGGTGTACGTGGGTAGAAAAAGAAAGGCATACCTTGATAAACATCTTCCATCGCTGCATAATCTGCTATAGGTTCATCAGCCTAAAACAAAAACAATAAAGAATCACCACCCACTCACTACCTATCACTAGTAATCACACAACAACTTTAGATTAGATGGTGGCCTGTCCAGCAATGGGGGCATCTTTCAAAATAAGTGAAAGGTTATGTAGACCACTAGTAAACTCAAAAAGAGATCATTGTCAAAGACACAATGCATCTGTCACCAGTATTAGTATTGTCTGTGTCGTCCTGGAACACGTAGCAACACATTTCCGTATTCAAAATAACGCTTGGCGTTTTCATGACAAGTCATTCATGGGCAGATTCGTTGAGTCAGGCTGCCTGTTGCAAACCCCTTATCCAATCAGAGTGTGGTTCCAACCTTTAGACAGATGACGCTTTCTGGGATGACTCCTAGGGTGCCCAGGGTGGCAGAGTCGTCGGTTAGACACCGCCCATCAATTGACAGGTTCTGATCGAAGGGGGCCACGGAAAAGGCGTGCATGATCTGGGACAGAACCATCACGACACACCAAGATATGGATCAGAAATGTTGAGATTCAGTGTGGCACAAAGGCACGAATGATTCATTAGTCATTATAAAATTGATGGTTAGAACTATAAATGCTGATTGGCTGACGGTTTATAAGGCTAAATACCACAGGTATGAAATCACATCACATTTATTGTTTAAATTGCATTGGTAAACGGTTGATTGCAGCCTGAAGGCATTTCAGGGGTTTGGTGCCGACTTACCATGACCAAGTGCTGTGTCAAGCCCGACCACAATGCATTGTGCCCACAAATGCCATGGTTATGCTGGCCATATACCACACCCCCTCTCGCCTGGTTGCTTAAATTCAAGCATCCATCAAACGCAACACTGGCAAAGCTTCACCTGTATTTTGAGCTCCTTTAGCGTTTGATTGGCTGAGACGATGAGCGCTTTCTCCCCTCTGAGCTTCCTGTGCCTCGTGCTCCTCCGGATCCCGGACCTCCCTCCACTGGCCACGGGGGCGGGATTTAAAACCACACCAACAGTGCCGTCGCTCAGCTTCTGACGCTTCGCCCCGTCTTCTGACTGGACAGAGAGAGTCATGTGTCCATGAAGCGCGAACGAGAGCGTCCTCCCAAGCACTTCACATTATGGAAACTTTTGCGTTGGGAAAGTTAAATACTCAGACATCAGCCATTCAAAGCCTAACATTTAGCTTAGCCTTTCACATCACAACAACCGTTTCTGTAGTTTTATTTGAACAACCCCTTACATTTATTACCGGCCCATATCTAAGGAGTCACAGCGACAGACAGGCCTAGAGTAGGCAACGATCAGGAGGATTTAGTGTTGGGGAAACGTGTCTGTGACACCGGCACGGGAACCAAACCACAGTATCCACGGTATATATGACGTGAGCGCTTCAGGTCCTACCTGGCCAAAATCAGGGTCTCGCTCTCCATCCACCTTAGCAACAGGCTCCTCCCTCTCATCTTCTGCCTCTGATCCACTCACATTCATCTCAGGACCTGCATCTTTCATTATCTACGGAGGAAGACAACTGTTCTTTTCCGGCGTTCCCAGACTGCTAATGTGGTCAGAGCCTTGAACTAGTTACACTAAACAAAAATGCTTTATTGGTTAAAGGTCAATCAGGTCTGCTGGCATTAGAATGCATCTAATACATGACAATGTTCTTTTGGACCACAGATTCATGAGTACTTTTGACATAAAAACGATTTCCTACAGAGACCAAGACACCAACCCTTTTGTCATCCATGACCTTGCGGACGTAGACGGTGGCTTGGGCGTACTCTCTCATGTCCCTCTGCTGCTGGAAAATGAAGCCTTCTCTGCATTCCCTACACAGTTCTGAATACACAAACACATGAACAGGACCAGACCCGCTTAGAGTGACAGACACAGAGTCAATATCTGTACGTCCCCCCTTGAAGAACCACAGAAAGAATCACGATCAGACTGTCTCTCATAAAAACGACAAATAATTAATATCAGACTGTCCCCCTTGATCACTATCATAATCACCATCAGACTGTCCCCCTTGATCACTATCATAATCACCATCAGACTGTCCCCCTTGATCACTATCATAATCACCATCAGACTGTCCCCCTTGATCACTATCATAATCACCATCAGACTGTCCCCCTTTTTCACTATCATAATCACTATCAGACTGTCCCCCTTGATCACTATCATAATCACCATCAGACTGTCCCCCTCGATCACGATCATGATCACTATCAGACTGTCCCCCTTAGGAGCGGTCACACAGTCCCAGGGACGTCATCTCACCTGGCTGGGTGGTGAACTCCACGCCGGAGCCGTTGGGCGTGGCTTCACTCATCTGGCAGATGGAGATTGGCTGATCAACCAGGAAGTGTCTGCTGATGACCTCCCATTCGCTGGGCCAGAGAAGAGCTATACTGTGCAGAGGGAACAGTGCACGACATGAGACCCGGAGGAATGCCGCCTGCTGAATGGGAGGTGTGGAAGGGCACCAGTGAAGTCACTCACTGTTGGGCGTCCCCCTTCAACATGGAGTCGTAGGTAAACATAAAGCCCCCGTGGGGACACAGAAGCAAACTGTTCCCAACGCTAGACACGGGTGTGGTTTTAGTGGGCCTCCTGCAACACGGACAGATCATCACTTGTCACTCAATATCGCTTCGTTGTTCTGATTGCACCAACGGGACAGGACTTACCTAATGAACTTTCTCCACTCCTCCACGAAAAACAGGGGAACTATGTAGAGAATGTCGGTCTCCTAAAACGACGATTGGGTTCAAAACAAAGGAAAGCGTGTCAAAATGTCCCCAGCCGAGCCCTGTGCATTCCGTCCCGCCAATAGTAAACGGATACAAATCCCCAACAGGTCACCGGTCGTGACGCCGTAGAGAACCCTTTACCTCGGGCCATTTAGCGAGCGTGGGCCGGTTCTTCTCTTGGAACAGGTTGATGAGGGAGCTCTTCTGTTCCGACGCCATCATCCTGTTCAGAACCTCGTTCTCCTTCCCCTCACGCTCTAACCTCTACGCCAAAACGCACAGGGATGCAACACACATAATAGCACTGTGATGTGTTTGTCTTCCTCTACGGGGGGGCGGGGCGGGCTGAGACGAGGGCATCTGCCCCCCTTAATCCATTCCTTCTTACCAGGCACTGCTGACAGGGCTCCTGTAACTGGTTGAACTGAGGAGCCTTAGGGAAGTACACCCTCAGCTTGGACCACACCTCCTCGCTGACCAACCGCCGCTCGCTCTCCAGGATGCTCAGGCCGCCGTGCCGACAGAGGATGTCCTCGTTGAAGGTCTTCATCTCCTCCTCGCCTCCCCCCTGGTTCTCCGGGCCGTACTCTGGAAGGAGACCGTAAACGTCAAGCATACCGAGGGGGTACATCTCCCATCGAAGCGGAGGACATACAGTGCGTCCGGAAAGTAGTGTGTCCTCTTTGCTTTCAATTAATTTAGAACTGCAGAAGAAAATTAGCAAAACAAATAATGGCTCTGTACATTATTTCTCACCTGATTCTACACACGAGGCCTGGTCTCTAATGGGATAACTGGAAGTTGACTGGGGTACCTTTAGTAGTAGAGATTTCTGGTCCTTCACCGTTGGTTTTGCCATTACTGTGTTTGGTCTCCTCCTCGTCCTCCTCCAGCTGCTCCAAGGCCAGCTGTCTCCAGCTCCTCAGGGAGGATTTGCCCACCCAGGAGCCCGACTCGCTGTTGGACAAAACCACACGTGTAACGCAACTGCCAGCCGAAGTACCACACACACGTTCTAATCCATTTACAAGGTACTAGTTGGTTTGGCCCGGTGCCCTGAGAACGTTGCACCGCCAAGCTAGCGGTCACCTTTTGGACGGGCCCTTGACCAGGGAGGTCACTTCTTTGTAGTCCTCGGCCAGCTGGTTCTTTAGGCGCAGGACTCTGCATCTCTGGCCCACACATTCCTCGCAGAGAGCCGACCCTGTACCATAGCACACACAGGGTCACGCCCGAGGTCGGAGGTCAAAGGGAATAGCTGAGGCTCTCCGTGCAGGTCAGAAACCTTACCGTCCAGCCTGGGTCCTCCTCCGTATCTGTCAAAGAGGACCTCCGCTGCCCTGACGGAGATCCGCTTGGCCTCCCCCACCTTGTCTGGGTGTAGTTTCCCGTGAGAACACAGGAAGTTGCTGTTGTCGATTTCTTTGGTGACCGTTGAGTCGTCCAGCCATTTTTTCAGCCACTCCAGAGGCACAAATTCATACTGCTGGCCTGGACGAAATAAACGCAGCAACATGAAACTCTCCAATAGGAGACCAATGCTGGAAGATGGACATCGTCATTGCGCTGTGTGAAGACAAATGATTACTTGTGTAACATTTATTGTAACTACATCTTGGATGTGTGTGCCAATTCTTTGTCACACCAGCAAAGTGACAGTCTGAACAGTACCTCGGGCATCGGTTTTAACACAACATAAACTGGCCATTAGGAGCACCGAATGCGGTTTGTCCAAAAGCTGTGGTATATTATATAATTTGGTACGACAAAAACATTTACACAACTTCAATTACATTGGTAACCAGTTTACAATATCATTAAAACATTGGTAGGTTTGTGATAAATGGCCAATATACCACAGAGGGGTGTACACAAACGTAACATAACAATATACCACAGAGGGGTGTACACAAGCGTAACATAACAACAATATACCACAGAGGGGTGTACACAAGCGTAACAACAACCTGTGGTCTGCTGGCCATAAACCCCACCCCTCATGCCATATTGCTTAAATACACCGGAACAAAATCATGAACATGGAGTCACTTTTTACATTGTAATATTGTGATAGTCTCGGGTAAGGGGATGTTTTTACCGACCGTCTTCCGCGGGTAAAAGCTCGTACAGTTCCTTCACCTCCTCGTGCTTGGCCTTGCCCTTGTCGACGCTCTGCTTTCGCATGTCGGCCATCTCCAGGCACCACTCCTCAAACTTACGGTTGTCCCGCTCCACCAGCCGATCCAGAAAGCCTGGCAGAGAGAGACAAAGACTGGCACCGAGGCAGAGCCTGGCACCGAGGCAGAGCCTGGCACCGAGGCAGAGCCCCAAAACATGCTGACCAACATTCTAACAAGGTTTCAGTTACAAGTCGTTGCACCGTGAGCATGAGGTGATTTCACAGCCATCCGGGACACAGAATAACTCCGCAATAGTTTCTATGTGATGTATGTTTCTGCTCATTTCTATTATATATCAAGCCAGGTCTGTTCTGAGGTCGACAGGAAGTGACTTCACCATAGGAACCGGGGCATCCTTACCTGGGACCTCAACGTTGGTCTCCATTGGGTCAGCGTCCTCATCTCTCTGGCACTTGTAAACCAGCATGTAGGCGTTTCTGGAGCAGTGGTACCCTTTGCTGCACTTGGGCTTACGGGTTTGAGACTTGACCGCCTCGGCTGGAGGGTCAGAACAGGTGTGAGACGCGGCATGGTGGCTGGGGGGGGAACGACCCCCTGACCCCCATAACCCTCTACTACCTATACTCTTCTGAACATCAGGGTACGTCATGGGAGGGGGACTGAAGAGGACCGATGGGGTAGAAGTGGACTAGGACAGGGAGGATTGATGGGGTAGAAGTGGACTAGGATAGGGAGGTCTGATGGAATAGAAGTGGACTAGGATAGGGAGGTCTGATGGGGTAGAAGTGGACTAGGATAGGGAGGACTGATGGGGTAGAAGTGGACTAGGACAGGGAGGTCTGATGGGGTAGAAGTGGACTAGGACAGGGAGGACTGATGGGGTAGAAGTGGACTAGGACAGGGAGGACTGATGGGGTAGAAGTGGACTAGGACAGGGAGGACTGATGGGGTAGAAGTGGACTAGGACAGGGAGGTCTGATGGGGTAGAAGTGGACTAGGACAGGGAGGTCTGATGGGGTAGAAGTGGACTAGGACAGGGAGGACTGATGGGGTAGAAGTGGACTAAGAAAGGGAGGAGGAGGCGTACAGGGAGGCTCACCGATGTCCTCCTCGATGCCGAGCTGCAGCTTCTTTCCCTCCATCTTCTCAATCTCTTCGTCGTTGAACTTGTACCAGTCGCTGGTGCGGGCGTCTCTCACGTGGGCGATGTAGTGCCCGGAGTAGGCACTCACACCCCGGTGGATGAGGACGGCACTCAACTCATACACACATGGCTCGTCTTCTGGGGACGCCACCCAGAGAGGCCCAGAACAAAGAATGTTGGTCATATATACATTAAACGAAATGTCCGGTCACGTGGATAGAATGTCGGTCATATATACATTAAATGAAATGTCCGGTCATGTGGATAGAATGTCGGTCATATATACATTAAATGAAATGTCCGGTCATGTGGATAGAATGTCGGTCATATATACATTAAATGAAATGTCCGGTCATGTGGATAGAATGTCGGTCATATATACATTAAATGAAATGTCCGGTCATGTGGATAGCAGCAAGGTGGGCCAATACCTTTTCCCTCCAGAAACGGGCCCATGTTCAGTTGCTCCGGAAAACTGATGAAGGTGTTGAGCTTCTTCTTGTGACCCGTTTGCCTGGAGGAGCGAGAGTAGACCACGTTTAGCCACACGGCGGCGCCGGCCCGGTGGTCGGCTGTGGCGCCGGCCCGCTGGACTAACTGACCTGTCAAAGACGAAGCGCATGAGCTGCAGGTTGAGCGTGCGGGGCAGGCTGTGGAGCTTGATGCGACGCGTGGCGTTCTGCTTGCCCTGGCAGCTCTCACAGAAGTAGCGGTTGTCCCCGTCCAGCTTCTCATCCTGGTGGGACGGAGCACAGGTTCAACGCCGAGGTCGGCAAAACTAAACCCATGTCACGAGCTGTGGCATTAGAACTAACAACCTTCTCGTAATTATTATGATGTTATTCTTGCGGCACAGAATTTTGTCATATTGCGATATTAACCTAAAGAACAAATTGATTATCTACAAATACCTGTGTTACCATTAAACACTGTCAGGTTAGGAGATATTAAAGTGTTATTTGCCCTACTGTCAATAAGGAGTGAATGGGGGAGATGTTCCCAATAAGTACTTTGTTTTCTAACAATACTTTGATTAAAAAATGTTCTCCCCACCCAACTGTTGTGATATCCTTTTCCAGATGATGGCCTTATCTGTGGGAACACCACAGCAGGTGCAGGACAGTCAAAGACTGAAACATACTGTACTTCTTTCAAGCACGTGGTCACCCTGATGTGATCTACATCACACTGCTTGCTCAAACAGTAAGCTTTTAGCTGGTAACACAGTCCCCAAATGTACATCCACAAAGTTTGCAAGTGCCCAACCTGAACACAAGGAGTCACCGTAGACGCTACATTGTCATGGGGCACCGTAAACTCTGCATTGTCATGGGGCACCGTAAACGCTGCATTGTCATGGGGCACCGTAAACTCTGCATTGTCATGGGGCACCGTAAACGCTGCATTGTCATGGGGCACCGTAAACGCT
>JACXGK010008270.1:0-22880 GCA_016801125.1 Novumbra hubbsi
TCTGTCCGTCGCCAGGGGACAACACTCTCTGTCCGTCGCCAGGGGACAACACTCTCTGTCCGTCGCCAGGGGACAACACTCTCTGTCCGTCGCCAGGGGACAACACTCTCTGTCCGTCGCCAGGGGACAACACTCTCTGTCCGTCGCCAGGGGACAACACTCTCTGTCCGTCGCCAGGGGACAACACTCTCTGTCCGTCATCTATCCTCCCCTTCCCTGTCCATCCTCCCCTTCTTCCTCTCAATCTATCCTCCCCTTCTTCCTCTCGATCCATCCTCCTCTTCTCCTTTCCTGTGTCTCTCCCATAAGGCTGAGTGAAGGCAGAGTAGTGAAGAGCAGAGCTTACTGACAGAAAACGGTCGAAATTACATTAATAATTTCCCCTTTCACAAAAACGTCTGCTCTCACATCAGCAGCAGCCCTGGTGGTCCTACTGTATGCCTCAATAGTGAGTGTGTCCTCCTGCTGTTTGAAGGGTTAGGAGTTAGGAGTGTAAGGGGCGGAAGGGATCCAGTCTAGGGGCGGAAGAGATCCAGTCTAGAGGCGGAACGGATCCAGTCTAGGGGCGGAAGAGATCCAGTCTAGGGGCGGAACGGATCCAGTCTAGGGGCGGAAGGGATCCAGTCTAGGGGCGGAAGGGATCCATTCTAGGGGCGGAAGGGATCCAGTCTAGGGGCGGAAGGGATCCAGTCTAGGGGCGGAAGGGATCCAGTCTAGGGGCGGAAGGGATCCAGTCTAGGGGTGGAAGTGCTAAAGCTATGCTAGCAACATCTGTCTCTTCATTGTGAAAGGGAAACAATAGCTCTGTACATTTCTGATGTTTTCTTTGCAATGTACAATTTCCATGTTAGCCGTTTTTCACTATTGCTGCCTAAACATGTTTGCTTCGGCCATAGTGACAACCACCCATTGATGAGAATAAAGCACCTACTGAACTGAGAAGGGTGCTAAACTTACCTTAGGAGTAGCTTAACTTGATCACCCTTAAAAAAATCCTATTTCCCTCATCCTAAGGGGGGTCGATTCTGTCTTTGTAAGACTGAAAATGAAAGTATTTGCTCACATGCTTCAGTGCTAAAAACCCCCTGAAAGACCTCAGTTACCAGACGGACTAACCTCAGTATGTGAATAAAGACCTCAGTTACCAGACTGACTAACCTCAGTCTGTGAATACAACAAACAGGCTTTACGGTCGCTTAGTACAAAACTCGACCCTAAAATGTACGCCATAACTTAATCTAGCCCCAATGCATAACCAGTAATGCTTAACCCTAACTACTTTTTAAATATAACACATAAGCAAAAAAAATGGCCAATGAATCGTTCAAACACTAAGGTTATAGTTAGTGTAAAAGTTAGCCCTGATATAAACAATAGCCCGGATATAAACGTTAGCCCGGATATAAACGTTAGCCCGGATATAAACGTTAGCCCGGATATAAACGTTAGCCCGGATATAAAAGGTAGTCCTGACATGAAACGTAATCCTTGGCAGGACAAGCACACATCATTTCTTTCCACATTTCACTGATATGTTGGACACATTTTTCCGTTGTATTGTGCATGCCATGACATCACAGGGAGGTAAATAAAACAGTGTTTGCTGACTGTCTGCCGGCCTGCATATCTTTATGTCTGCCAGCCTGTCTACGGCGGCCTGTGTGTTAAAGTCCCTACAGTTAAAGTGTTTTCATCTCCATAAATAAAACATTCTGTGTTCTACTTCTAACTGCCATCTATGAGAATCTACCGTCCGTCAGTCTCTGATTCCTTATGTAGGGATCAATTTGCCTGTCTGTTTGTGAGTCTGTCAAGATGGCTGTCTGTCTGTCTGTCTAGCTGACTGTCTGTCTGTCTGTCTAGCTGGCTGTCTGTCTGTCTGTCTAGCTGGCTGTCTGTCTGTCTGTCTAGCTGTCTGTCTGTCTGTCTAGGTGGCTGTCTGTCAGTCTAGGTGGCTGTCTGTCTGTCTAGCTGGCTGTCTGTCTGTCTATCTGTCTGTCAAGATGGCTGTCTGTCTGTCTGTCTAGCTGATTGTCTGTCTGTCTGTCTAGCTGGCTGTCTGTCTGTCTAGGTGTCTGTCTGTCAGTCTAGCTGGCTGTCTGTCTGTCTAGCTGGCTGGCTGTCTGTCTGTCTAGCTGGCTGTCTGTCTGGCTGTCTATACAGCTCTGAATGTCGCCCTGAACATTCCTGCAAGGTTGCACTCTCTCCCCTTCAGAGATTCTACTGTAAATCAGTCTTGGTGGATCAATGAGTCATCGGATCAACTTGGGCAAGTCAGTCTTCTGAGACAGAGTTTCTGTACCAACATACAGAGAACAGGAAGCCGAGAGGACAACAGCACGTGTGCCCAGCTGTGCAGGGGGTTTCCTGCTGCTGCTTCACGTATTCACAGGCTCATCGTGATGTGGTGACATGGATTAGGAGCATTGACTCCTGTGTAAGGTGACATCTCCCATCTCATTGTTCATGCGTCTCTCTCCATGTAGTTCTCTACCCTGCGTACGTTCGCGTTCTGAATGATTTCAGACCACTGGCAAACTCTTGTTTGACTCCTTTGTTGTGTTGCTGGGAGCTAGGAGCTCTCAGTGCAGTGAAGCTGGTTAAAAAAGCAGTGTGTGTCATCCCGGGGTGGCCGAGTGTGTGTGTGTGTGTGTGTGTGTGTGTCTCCAGGGTGCCTCTATGCCGTAGAGCGGTGGTCTGTTCTGCCGTGCAACACTGCACAATACTCCTGTCACTGCCAAGAAAAAACAAGTGGGACGTTGAAGTGTACTTTAACCATGTACTTTAAATCTTCCTCCCCCCCACACTCCCCTGCTCCCCCCTGCTCTGTGGAAGTGGCTAGCACCAGAAGCTAAAGATATCTGCAAGTTTACACAACAAAATAATGTAGCGTTTTGAGCGTCAATGGAGTGGAATCGGCGCATACAGAACAGGCCATAATTGTTCCGATTTTTGTATTTCTTTTTGGCTCAGCACTCCAGCATAGGAGTTAACATGATGTGGTTAGTACTGTCAGATTTAATTTGAGGGAATTTTAATCCCCATACTGGATTAACCATTTCGAAATAACAGTAGATATCTGTCCCCTGGTGAAAATATTTTTACAATTGGTTTCAAGGCAGTTTCTTTTAAGGCAGAGCTGGTTTCAAGGCAGTTTAAATTGGTTTCAAGGCAGTTTCTTTTAAGGCAGAGCTGTGTTTGTTATCGTTAGTGCACAACAGTGTGGCCAAAATCCGGTCTAGGTTTGGAGTTTGCATTTGGAGTCGGATGCTGGCCATCATGAGGCAGATGAATCAAATTAGCCTATCGGAGGCATCAGGTGTGCTGTAGTGAACTGTTCAATTAGGAGAAAGCGGGTACTGGTAAGCTCAACAGTGGCAAATTAACTTCTACATCAAGAAGACGTCTACAACAGATGAGCAAAAAGTAATGAAGAAAAAACAAAGAGATTAACAGATTAGGAACTTTCCAGTAGGAAGGGGTGTATGTCTCAGCCACTCCCATTAGGCCACTGCAAGATACAAAAACACTACTCAGCCCTCAAAAACAGAAAGCCTCAGAAAGATCAAGAAGAACCTACAGGGTTCTTGAATGGTTATTGTGGAAAGACAAATAGAAATGAGTGCCAGTGTGATGGTAAGAGGAAAATGTGGAGAAAATAAAGGCACTGGCATACAAACTCAACTGTGAAATAACATGGACGTGATGTTATGTTTTGTGAGTCTACGGCTGCTACTAGAACCAGCTCACTTGTATTCATTGATGATGTCAACAGTATGTTGATGACAGCAGTATGATGAATTCGGAAGTGTACAAAAACATCTTGCTAAGATACAAACACATTTTTCAAGACTTATTGAACACTTCACCTTGCAGCTTCACTTTGACCCCAAACACTCTCCTAAAGCAACCCAGAGGTACAGCCATTGGCCAGTTCAACCCAGAGGTACAGCCATTGGCCAGTTCAACCCAGAGGTACAGCCATTGGCCAGGTCAACCCAGAGGTACAGCCATTGGCCAGGTCAACCCAGAGGTACAGCCATTGGCCAGGTCAATTACCCGACCTGAATCTAAATGAGCAGTCAATTATGACCAACTACATGTCATAATGCTCACAGATAAACTTCTCCTCAAACAGGTAAAGAGCCAATTAAATTGCTAGCAAGCAGCGTGAGTCAACAAGTTATGAGCCCCGCCCACAAGCTCCCTCCCTCCGGCTCATACTGACCCAAAAGACAGACAGACACAAGGACAGACATAAGGACACTGACGTAGCAGCAGACTGACAACCAGACAGACACAGTGATGGACAACCCCCAGGAAAGCAGAAGGCATCACGGCCGCTCAACATGATCAGATCAAAACTAAACTTGTTTAATTGTTTTACCGCCCAGCACTCATTAGGATGTAACGTGGTTTTGTTGCGGATATGTTCCTGGGGACAAGGACGTTTGATGGAGCCGTCAGTGTTCCCCCACCCCGAAGGCCTGCTACTGTGCGCCTGACAGACCACTCTACTGGGAATCTAATACGCCTGACAGGACGATATGAATCTACGGAGAGGGAAGGTCAAGTGTGTCACTCCCCTCACTCTCTACGAACAAGATGCCTCCTCTTACAGAGACAAATGATTACGTCTGCGATGAGCTATACTGAAGGAAGAGGCAGTAAGTGAAAGACACACATACACAAAGACAGTGCCCAGGAGCCTGACATCGTGCAAACCAACCAACCCACCAATTGGGTACAGCCTGCTGAACAGATAAAGCATCTCTATTTATGAGAAGAGCCGCCTATTCAGTGTCTCTCTCTCTCTCTCTCTCTCTCTCTCTCGGTTAGTCTCAGAGTGTGGCTAGAATTGGCCCAGCTCCAGGAGAAGACATGCGTGCTGGGAGAGAGGCCGAAGTCACACACCGTGGGCCTGGTTAGGCAAGGCGACCCAGGACAGAAATTATTTTCAGGACTTTCCACAACACTTGAGTGTCCGGGGTTCCCTTCTAGGGTCAGAGAAGAAAACAGACCACTAGATGGCTCTAATAGATCTCCTTGCAAATCTAAAATATAAAGAACCCTTTAACAGAGAGTAAAACTTGTGAACCCCACATTTATTAGCCAGATTCTTGGTGTACTAGGTGTCTTCAAAATTAACTTAATCAATAGTAGAACAGTGAATTGAGTTTCTGACACTAAACCACAATTTAGATTATTCTTTTAATGCATGTTAGTCATTATTGGGGAGGAAAATGTTCAAATCTACAGAAGGGAGTTTTCCCCACACAGCATTAGTACATGTTTGTTAACTGATTTTGAGATTATTTATAAATCTACCTTTAGTGACTTGGTCGCTCTGGGTACTGGGACTTACAGAGCACCTCATTATAAATGCACTAACTGAAAGAATGCAATCTGGGAAGGAGCATTTTCCAAATGGCCAAAATGCTAAATGTGCTTCAAGTATGGTCCACTCATCACTAATTGCATAGCCTGGCCTTTATCTGTTCTAACCATTCGTTCAACAAGGCACTGCGGTAAAGAGAGTGCAGTCAGCCATGACCAAAATGTCCTAAGGGCCAGAAAAATGTCAACTATTCTGTGTTGCAACAATCAGTCCTACAAACTGATGCACAAGAAACGGATGCACTCAACACCCTCCACTCCTAAGAAGAACTGTTCACACTAAACACTACAAAGGGTTAGTCTCACCCATACCCATGGGTTCGCATGTTTTACTGCACTGAGTTTTGGCTCAACCATAAATGAAAACTAGCATTCCATTAATCACCACTGATCACGCCTGGAAACAGAATCTAGACTATTGATCAGCGCTCTGGTTCTGTAAAAAGCCAAATTAAAACACAGTAAATCATAACCCTTCACTGCGATAGGCCCATTACCCAGAGTGCAGAAGAATAGATTTCCTGCAACAATTATAATAACCAATGTTTCCAAGGATCATGCAGTGGATCTAAACATGTTGAGAAGTTCTGAGGAGGGATTGGGACAGAGAAGCAGATGTAGTTAGCTACTAATTCAGCATGTCAACACCGCTGGCAACCCACAACTACGTTCCCTGTGAACACACAACGACGTTCCCTGGTGATACACACAACGACGTTCCCTGGCGACACACACACACACAACTACTTTCCCTGGCGACACACACACACACAACTACGTTCCCTCGCGACACACACACAACCACGTTCCCTGGCGACACACACACACACAACCACGTTCCCTGGGAACACACAACGACATTCCCTGGCGATACACACAACAACGTTCCCTGGCGACACACACAACTACTTTCCCTGGCGACACACACACACAACTACTTTCCCTGGCAACACACACACACACACACAACTACTTTCCCTGGCGACACACACACACACACACAACTACTTTCCCTGGCGACACACACACACACACACACAACTACTTTCCCTGGCGACACACACAAACACAACTACTTTCCCTGGCGACACACACACAACTACGTTCCCTGGCAATACACACAACTAGGTTCCCTGGCGATACACAACTGCGTTCCCAAAGTCTTCCCTTGTGCTGGTATTGGTCCTTGGCATGACTGTGTCCTTGACCATGTCTGTATACGTCTGTCAGTCACCGACTGGGTCACTGACTGTGGATGTCTGTCTCAATCTTCTAACACACACACACTAGACAGGTGCAGCATTTCCTTTTGGAAGAGTAGACCATACATTGTTCCCACCCAGGTACTGGACCCTTATCTAAGCTGTCACATGCTGAAGTGTGAATAGGCCAGGCTTACCCAGGTACAATAGAGGCTGCCTAGCCTCATATAAAATAAAAGCCCATTTCATATAAAGCGCGTATCGTTGTAAAGGGAATTGGGAGTTTTTTTTCTCCTTGTGAACACCAGACGTTGTGTGTGACAAACGGTTTATTTTGTGGTGTTATTGAGACGGATACTTTACAAACATGACACAACCTTGTTCCCCTTACCCACCGCATCGATGCGGTGTCGAGCAGCGGACCGTCTGACAACAACATTCATAACCCAGACCCCTCCGCCGCCTTCCATTTGATCTCTGCTGCAACAGTCAGCAACCCCCTTTCTCCTCACCTAGCTGTTATTGCCTTTCTTCTGGTCCAGCCTCTCTCTCTCTCTCTCTCACACACACTCTCTCTCTCTCTCTCTCTCTCACACACACGTTAACTACATTATTTGTGTAAATTAGGATCTGCACAAGTGATTCTACAAAGTACAGTGGTACACAACACATTGTTACATTGCCCTGAAAAAATATATAGGTAGAATCTGAAATACAATATAGTCTTTCGAAAATATCAAATAACTACACGGTACAATTGTGCCAAGAATCCCAGATGACAAAAGACCTGATATATTATCGTTTTATAGCTAAACAAGACACAAGGTGGTTTGGCCTACATGTAGAAGAAATGTTACAAAGACATAAAAACAGGCTAGACAGAGTGCAGAGCACGCAGTAATCTAATGAGCTTTGATTTGATAAAACCACTCGCTCCGTGATTCCAAGTTGACTAGACAGACAACAGGATAAAACCACACGGCGTGTCATTACATTCCCGCAGCATTCCTACCTCAATATAGCCGGCCAGCCCAGGAACTACGATGCCCAAAATAAGGACCGAAATCGCGGGGACTTGACCCATCTTCCAAACTGATCTCTCCGGCGATAGTATAGACAAATTGCCCTCAATTTAGTGAAGACCAAATCCGTGGTTTACAAGAAGTCGAAAAAATGTCCAAGAATTATAGGTAAATCTCTTCTAACGAGCTGAGCTAGTCCGGCGCCGCTTTTCTTCCCGGAGATCCACAGCGAATGTAGAACTACTGGCCTGCCACCGAGGTGCGTGCTTGGGTACGCGCAATAGAAACGTACTCTCTCACATATGTGAAGCAAGCCACAATAAGGACTAGCCACAACAGTGGAATTTGTGTTTCTCCTTCGAAATTAAAGTCTCTCAATTAAAGCGTTGAAAATTGGCGCAAATGGGAATGCATGTCTTATCTGGAATTGCTGATGTTGACCATTTTCAAATGTTGTTAGTCTGTATGATTTTAAATGAAATAAAACTAGTAATTATTCATGACAGCAAGCAAAAAAGCTGACGTCTAACTTTGATAATGTACCTAACCTAACATGCAGTGTAGTGGCTAAGCTCAAGGATGTGGACCCATAAATTGAGAATTGCCTTACTACGTGACACCCACAGAATACTGTGAAGAGTACATACCGTAGCGACTTGGCTCTCATCGGAGGACTGTGGGAAATCACCTTCTTGCAAGGTCTGTTGGGTAAATTGGGAAAACATAGTCCGGTACCAAACACCCCCAAGCGTTGTATTGTGAAAACAACTGTGAAAAGCTTAGTTTTATATTCGTTTTCAAAATCTCTTTTGACAACATATCCACTGACCATTAGGCAATGAACACAGAGACAAGCTATAACAGAAAGTAACCTGACTTTTCCCCTCTCAGAGCCTTCTTCCACCCTCCACTCTCCACCCGTCCAACCCTAACCCTATGAGAGCCTTCCTCCACTCTCCACCCGTCCAACCCTAACCCTATGAGAGCCTTCCTCCACCCTCCACTCTCCACCCGTCCAACCCTAACCCTATGAGAGCCTTCCTCCACCCTCCACCCATCCAACCCTATGAGAGCCTTCCCCCGCCCTCCACTCTCCACCCGTCCAACCCTAACCCTCCGAGAGCCTTCCTCCACTCTCCACCCGTCCAACTCTAACCCTCCGAGAGCCTTCCTCCACTCTCCACCCGTCCACCCCTAACCCTCCGAGAGCCTTCCTCCACTCTCCACCTGTCCAACCCTAACCCTCCGAGAGCCTTCTTCCGCCCTCCACTCTCCACCCGTCCAACCCTGACCCTCTGAGAGCCTTCCCCCGCCCTCCACTCTCCACCCGTCCAACCCTAACCCTCTGAGAGCCTTCCCCCGCCCTCCACCCTCCACCCGTCTAACCCTAACCCTAACCCTCTCAGAGCCTTCCTCCACCCCCCACTCTCCACCTGTCCAACCCTAACCCTGCAATCAGTTGTATTGGTATTGATAACTTGGTTGTTATGTCACCAGAAAATACACCAGAAAGTTAATTTCCATCATATCAATATAAGTGAAAAGGTGAACACATTTATAAAGAAACACTGAGCAACGATTTTGATATATATACGCCCAGGGGGTGTGTCCGAGAATTATATGTCAACAACTGGCCGGAGTCCGTTGGGGGTTGCTGTAATGAAGCATTCATCATTACATTACAAATTGGCCATCATAAAATTGTGGAGCAAGGAAAGGAAAAATAATAATTTATTAATTCCCCATCTTAACCAGCATAACTCCTTTAAGTCAATTTCAACTGGACTTTTAATTTAGAAGGAAAGAAACGCGTTCCACCATTGTGAATAATTCCCGTTGTGGGTGTCTTCACATAGGTCCCCCCCACACCCCCCACACCCCCTTTCCCACTTGTTCTCTCTCCAGTCATATTTCACCCTGACTCACATTTTGGAACACACTGCGCCGCCATGCGTCAGATTCCTACCGGATGTGAATTCATCAGATTGGGCCTACTGTACTGTCACGGCTATGGATATAGTCCTATTATAGCTTGTTTACGAAGTATGTACGTGGTGTATCCACATGTAGTCCTACGCTGCAATTTGATGTGGGAAACACCATCCGCAAAGAAATACACAAGTACCGTTAAATGACTTGGGCAAGTATACGACTACAAGAAAATTAAGTGAAGTGCAATACCCTGATCCTAATTTTTGCGACGAACTGCACTAATGAATAATTTGATAATTTATTAATGAAGAATAGAGTAGGCGATTAATTAATCATAAGGAAGACTACATCTACAATTCCCCCTTTGACGTGATCTCTGTCATCAAGAGTAAAGTTCTCTGTTCTCCAGAAAGAAAGTCCCTGGTAGAAAGTAGTTCACAGTTCAAAGGAATATATTGCCCTTTAGGGTGAAAACGACTTCCCTGCTGTCGAAAAACGGTTCCTCATGGAGAATTTCCGTTATGACCAGTGTCCAGCTCCCCTGAATTTCACATTAACAGCGTGCATCTGTATTTCCCCCGTACGAAAGTACAAATGCCTGAAATAAATATTTGAAACATGTGCATATAATATACCCCTTCGCTCTTTCAGTTACTCGTTTTTAAAAAAAAAAGCATTTTTTTAAAATAAAGCATACAAAATGACTTGTAGATATTTCTCAACATAAATACGTATTCAAGTTTAATGAGAAACGGTCAAAAGTAATGCACACTATTTGGGACACATTTTGTTAACATGAACTGTTCGATGTCCAATGGTTGGTGCAAAGCATAAAAGCGACCACAACCAAACTACATCTACTACAATAGAGACTACAATAATAATCTTATTCCGATCATAACACCAGGGGCTTTAAAAAAGCAATCACAAAGAAGCACAAGCAATCTTTCATATTGAAAATGAAACACGCTTCACTCAGACCGTAGAGAAATCCCCTTGCATAACCATCTCTGTCCCACCATACGTAATAGCTTACAAGGAACCGAAACTTGCTTCCAAAACGGCATTCTACGTCATCATTACTGCTACTCGGTTCTGGTCTAGAATGCACTACATACAGGTGTCCTTTGGAAATTAGGCTCTGGTCACAGTCCTGTCTACTCGATGGGTATGAGTAAGCGAAGTGTAGTTGGTGTGAAAAAATCCAAATTAACCATCCTTTTGCCAGTCTCCAGCCTAAAAAGGTTGTGTTTATAGGTAAGACGATTGTTGTGTATTTATGGGTGAGATGATTCATGACATTCAAAAGTATGTTCAGCCTTATTTTTAAGCATAAGAACCATTATCAAGCGTTTCCATACTTAATTTGGCAGGATCGCGGGAAAGATAGAGAGCAAAATTGGTCGGACTGAAACCGAAGCTGCTGCGCATGTGCAACGCTAGACACGTCTGGCCAGGTCCATCCGCTTCACAAACAATTCGTATTGTTTAGTCCAGTGACCAGACACATTCTGGAACCAAGCTGGGGGGTTCCCGGGGTGTTTCCGAGGGGTTAGATGTCAACCATTGTCTACATGTAGGAAACTATCATTTAAAACAATCTTATTCTCAATAGTAACAGTTCATAAATAATATATATATGTATATTTATACACACTGTAGTGTATACAGGAGCATTAACCAACGTCTGTGCAACCTTACATCCGGGGGCGTGGCTGAGCACAAAGACAGGGTCATGAGTGTACCTGGACATTTCCTGTGACAAGAGAAGTTGAGGACATACCTGTGGTTAACACACACACACACACCCTTGGCAGGATCAGGCTTGCAGCGGGCACCACCCATCGCTGCTGTTGCCAACCGCATTATTGCAACACTTCATGCATTATCTGGGGAATGGGTTTAGCCTCTGGAGTAGATGAAGCGGATCCTGTTATTATATGATCAATCCATTTTGTGGGTAAAACATTTTAATCCAGGTCACTGACTTCCAATGGAAATGAAAATGTCCCACCTTAAATCCTTTGTAAAGTTAACACGATGAGGCAAGTTCCCCAATGTCTCACCAGGGACAACACTGGTCTTGTTCATAGATCATTTGAAACATGTAAATATTTTATTATGATGAAAGATGTGGTCCTGTAATCTCATAATCTGCTCCTGGCAAACCCAAAAGAGGACTGGGCCAGGCTCCTCTCAATGTTTCTTCCTTGGTTGAGACCTCCCTAGGGTTTCACAAACCCTATTCTTCATTTTTGTCATTTTGCAAATGTTCTTATTCAGAGCAAATTAAACCAGTGACATAAACTTGGCCATCCTAAAATACACGAGACCTAAAACAATATCTTGTTTCTTTGGATTTTGCTTCCTATTGTTGTTGTATAAAATTAATTTTGTTGCCGATACATTGGCAGTAGAAAATGTGTGGTTATAGGCTAATTTTAGGATATCTTGATTCATAGACCAGAGCCACAGAAAACAAAGCCTTTTGTCATGACCTCCAGTAAAATCTATAAAAACGGTACAGGACTCACTTTATATAACCTAAAACGATGCTTACCCCAGAACACTGCTGTTTTAGACACGCTCCATTACAAGTCACATAATACATAAAAAGTTCATAGATTATTTATAAGAATGGAATCAAGACGGATAAACACAGACATAAACAAAAGTGTTTATGTAATCAAATAAAGCATATTCGAAGGATCCTATCCCTAATGACTAACCACCCATAAAGCACATTTCGCTTATAGGGCCAGTAAAATACAGATTTTGTTTATGAATAAATCTGAACGATTTATTGACAAGACACATATTTCCATCACGATGTGTTTCGCCTTAATTGATATAAATCATTCCGAAAATTGACAAATACATACCAATAACAAACGTTTACATCAAGTAAACATCGACTTGTTTGTACAATAATTGTATAGCTTTTCAAACAATCTACAAGTTTTCCAAATATTTCTTTTTTTATTGTAACCCTAAATGGCACTTAGCATATTGGAATCGTTTTTACATGGTGGCAAACCTACGGTAAGCACAAGGTAATACATCTTGAAGACTCAGTTTATAAAATGTGACTAAACTGGGTAGAACAATTTATTTAGCTTTATTGTTATTGGGTAGCTTTCATCCGTTATATTTCTTTCATTGGTCGAAAGCTGACTGGTAGAATTAATTTATTGGATCCCGTCAGCATTATATAGGCATGAAGTGAGAAATGTACTAACCACAAATGCCTTGCTAACCGTGTGTTTTTCTAAATGTGATTTTTACATTAATACCATGAAAATAAAATGTGTTCATAAAAAGGAATAGTTTTTAATTTAACACTCAATACCACTCCACCAATCGCCACATAGGCCTCAGAGAGTTGCCAGGAAGAATATGGTAATATATGCAATGCAGCCATCTCTGCAGCTACCATTCTGAGGTAAGAACAACTTGAACGTTTTCGTTAAAAATATCAAAACTCGGGAGAATTTCTGCCTTATTCCAAAAGTATAATTTCTCGATTATCTTCTTGTAAGTATCAATCAAAATGTCGTAACCGGGTTACTCATTTCTATCGATAGAAATATAAAAATTGTAGTTGGGTCTCTTCAAATGTGGCTGTTGTTGTTTAGTCCCACCCAAAATGGAGCCTCTTCTTCCTTGTTCTCCAGCGGCTTCAGGCTAGGCTCAACTAGAAGGGGGGACGGGTGGGTCTAACCCAAATATTTGATGACCGGATAAATTACAGACCATTTCGCAAGTACATCAAATCATTACTTTTGTTATGTATCCAATTTGCCGGGTACATTTCCAAGGTCCGCCACACTTTGGCGTTAAATGTGCTAATGCGGGTGTCGCGTCGCCGCAAATGCCCGGGTTTCTGTAGCGCTGATTTTTGTGGTATGGTCCGATTGGAACTGACGACTTGAAGGGTAGGAGCAGGGGGGATTCGCAGAATATACACAATATGGCCGTTTATTGTTAAAAGCAACGAAAACGACACAATGTTAGACATTGCTCGTTATCGAGGCGGACCGGTGCAGATTTGACTCCGTTACCCTCGCGCGTTCGCCGATGCATATTCGGCTGCGGTTTCTCTCGTACCCCCATACAGTGATTAGTTTGACCGCTCTTTGCGAGAATCCACTGCATGCTGGTTTATTTGGGTTAGCTAGCCCTGCCAATTGAATGGTTGCTAGCGAGCTATGAAGCATTGATATTATTTCTAAACATACATGTCAAGGTCTTAATTTTGGCAAACATAGATGACTGTTTGTTGGAAAACTAGACTAACGTATGTGGCCCGCATTGTACACTGTCAGTGGCGTATTCATCACGAAGACGCCAACCGCACAAGCTAAAAGCTCAATACGCTATGTCTGAACGACAATTGGTGCCCTGAATGCGTTTCGGAAAATTATCATAAATCAAAAGATATTGTGTTGCTAATCAACAAACACCATACCATAAAGCAATTAACAGTATATTTGCTTTCAGGCATTTTGCACTGAATGGCGTCTGAATAGCAATGTGTACACTGCTCAAAAACACTTAAATCACACATCGGTTCTAGACCGAGGACATATGTTTAAGATCAAAATCTTAATTGTATGTTGTTTAGTTTGTTGAGAACAAAAGGACCTAACAATGGTCAATGGAAACCGAAAATCAGGACTGGATCCAAATTTGCACCTAAAAAACTCACATGCTGTTCTAACGTGCATGACTTTCATCAAAACAACTCATAATGTAACTTGGTAGGGTGTATGGTATTTCCCCCACGTGTCTGTATGCACTGCCAACAACATCTGGGCATGCTTTTGATGAGACGGCAGATGGTGTCCTGGTGGATCTTCTCCCAGACCTGGATCAGGGCACCAAAGAGCTACTGGATGTTTTGTGGCGCTACTTGGCAGTGTTGGATGCACCAATACGTCCTAGAGGTTATTAAAATGATTACGAGGGCCAGTCAATCCCATCAGGGACTTTGTCATCCAGGTACTTCCTACACACTCTTGCCACTTAAGGTCAGGCGTTGTCTTGCTCCAGAAGCAATGCCCACTGCACCAGCATAAGGTCTGACGATGTATCTGAGGATTTCATCCCAGTACCCAACAGCAGTCAGTTGACTAGCATGTGGAGGTGTGTGCGACCCCCCAAGGATATGCCTCCCCAGAACATAACTGACTCACCGCCAAACCGTTTTTTTTTAGATGATGTTGCAGGCAGCATAACATTCACCACGGCTTCTCCAGATTCTTTAACGTCTGTCACATCTGCTCAGTTTTAACGTGCTCTCATCTGTCAAGGGATTATGGCGCCAATGTATTTAAGCAGTGAATATATAGTTCCCTCGTTAATGTAAAGTCTCGTTGTCACATGGCGTTTGTCTGTTAATCTATTCATTCCACCAAACAAAATGTTTCTGTTGACAGAACATCATGGATGAAATTCATGAAGGCCCCTTCCAGTTGGGTTCTTCAATATGTGTCTCCTAACTCCTGATCCCCAGTGCTCATCCTGGAGAGGCAAGAAGCAGCGTGAGGAGGTGTGGTCAGAGTGATCAGGTGACACTGCGGGTGAGGGGCTCCAGCGGCCGCTATGGAGACCAAGCAGGAAGCATCTCCTGTGTGGAACCAGGCAGGGGACAGCGAATCAGGGAACAGCACTCAGGTTTTATGCTCTTTTTGTTGTCACTTTGTTTACGGGACTTTATTGGACCCTGGAAGACCTTTCAGGGGACTTGTTAAAACAAGAGATCTATTCCAACCCCCCATCCCCTGGATCGTTGCTACAGGTGCATTTCGAGGGGGGCGCGGTGGCCCAGGTGGTTTACGGAGGAGACCAGCAGGACGGGGGTCAGCAGCAGGTGGTGTACGCCCCCCACGGTAACCCCTACTCCGCCGTGGAACCGACGGAACACACGCTGGTGTACATCCACCCTGCGGACGGGGCCACGGTCAGGAATGGCACATTGGCCTTCAGCCTGTGAGGAGAAATGGCACTGGTCTGTTTCCGCTGTAACTGGGTGTGTTGACTTGTGTTCCTCAGGGTGTGTTCTCAGACCAGCCCCAGGTGGCTTACATCCAACAGGACGGTACGACGCAACAGGTACGTTCAGTTGCTGAACATATTCTGTGGGCACTTGTTAGAATTTAGGAGGGAGTTCCATTGCAAGGTGTTGTCGTATTGTGTCTGGATTGGGGTAGGCCAAAACTCTTCAGTACCTTAAGGCAACATGTTGTGTGAATTCATCCCCCTCAGGTGACGGTGTTGCTGCCCAGTGGCCAGAACATGAACGCAGCCAGCCTCCATGTTCTCAGCAATGTCGCTGACTCTCCTCAGACTCTCCTGGAGCCGGTGGCTGAGGTGAGGAGTTGGTCTGAGTCACCTCTTAGAACATTCTAAGGTTTAGCTTGTTTTTGTAATTGAGCACAACTCGCTATGTCGCTGCTTTTTGTATACTACAAAAGATTAGCTAGCCAGATGGAGCAAACGGGTTAATTTTTAGGGGTTTTCATATTTTCACAAGTGGCTGGTTTAGTGGCACACTAAAGTATTCAGGCTTTTTACGTTTTCTGTTGTTGTGGTGTTATAGACTTTGTCATTGTGACACTATTGTTTTTCTATTTACACATCATACCAGTTAATAAAGCAAAAATATGTTTTTAGAAACATATGCCTATTTGCCTATTTGAGTCTTCTTGGGTATTGGCTTTGCCAGCTTTGCCCACCTCGATTTGGGCATCTTCTTCGTAGATCCTCTGAAGCTCTGTCATACTGGGTGTGGTGAATTGCAATTTTCAGGTTGCCCCACAGATGTTTAATGGGGTTCAAGTCCAGTGAAGTGTGGGGCCTTATAGAGACAGATGTGTGCATTTCTAAATCATCCAATCAATTTAAGTTGCCACAGGTGGACATTAAATTTGAAAGACTTGAAGACTTGACTTGAATGATCTAAGCACACAGAATGCATCTGAGCTCAGTTTGGAGGGTCATGGAATTGAGTACCTCTGTTATTTTAGTTCTTTCATTTTCAGTAAATTGGCAAGAATGTATAGATTGATAGCGTTTAAAAAAAATCATTGTAAATTCAGTCACAACAAAATGTGAAGGGACCTGAATACATCCCGAAGCCACTGTATAACAGGGTGGACCTTTGAAGACATAAGTATAATATGAGGGCCTTAGTCACTGTATAACAGGGTGGACCTTTGATGACCAGAGTATAATATGAGGGCCCTAGTCACTGTATAACAGGGTGTACCTTTGATGACAGGAGTAGAATATGAGAGCCCTAGTCACTGTATAGATGGGTGGACCTGGCTTTTAAGAAAGGAGAAGAATATGAGGGCCCTAGTCACTGTTGCCTAGGAGACTAGTGCAGTCTCAGTCAGAAACATCACAGCATAACATCAGCTTTCCTCACCCAATTTAAGGCTATTCCAGGGCTAACAAGGACTTTGAATCTAGATTGTCATCAGAGAATGTTTTTAATTCATGAATAAACTGTATACTCATACATACAAATAATGCCCAAATCCTATTGAAATGCTGCATAGTGGTTCTTTGTAAACTGTAATGCAGTGGTCCTGGAAGAGTGTTATTCAGTGATCCTGGTAAAATGTAATGCAGTGGTCCTGGTTAAACTCTAATGCAATGCAGTGGTCTTGGTGGAATGTAATGCAGTGATCCTGGTAGAATGTAATGCAGTGGTCCTGGTATTCTGTACTGCAGTGGTCCCAGTACAATATAATCCAGTTGTCTTGGTAGAGTATAATGCAGTGGTCCTGGTTAAACTCTAATGCATTCGTCCAGGTCGACTTTAATGCTGTGGTCACTGTAAAGTTGAATGCAGTGAACCAGTTTAAAGTGCTATGCAGTAATCCTGGTTATACTCAAATGCAGTTGTCTTGGTAGTCTAATGCAGTGAACAAGTCCAGACACAGCCACCTGTCATGGCTCTTTATAGGTCATTCTTTATCTCCTCAGGGCCAGCTGCCAATGTCGGGCCCTTCCCCACCTTTGGCAGGATTGGTTGACCCCTCCTCCAGCCCGCTAGGGGCCACGTCCACTGAGGATTCTGACGAGGAGGAGGATGACGATGATGAAGATGACTCTGACCTAGATGACTGGGAGCCAGGGGAGCCTCAGTCCTTCACCCCACACAACCTCTGTGAGAGCCTCTCGTAGCGGCCGGGGCCTGATTCTACTGACTGTTGTGGCTTTGTGCCCACAGCACAAAGAAATATTCCATTTATTCTTTCTCTGTTCTGCTTTTTGTTTTGTGTCTTTGTGCACCTCTACTCGCTCCTTCTCTCTACTCGCTCCTTCTCTCTACTCTCTCCTTCTCTCCACTCTCTCCTTCTCCCTACTCTCTCCTTCTCTCTACTCTCTCCTTCTTTCGACTCTCTCCTTCTCTCTTCTCTCTACTCTCTCCTTCTCTCTACTCTCTCCTTCTCTCTACTCGCTCCTTCTCTCTACTCTCTACTCTCTCCTTCTCTACCCGCTCCTTCTCTCTACCCGCTCCTTCTCTCTACCCGCTCCTTCTCTTCACTCTCTCTTTCTCTCTACTCTCTCCTTTTCTACCTACTCTCTCCATCTCTCTGTCTCCCTCTCTCAGGGTGTGAGGAGTGTAATTTCTCCAACCCCTCGGTGTGTGAGAAGCACGGGGCTCTCCACCCCATCCCCAACCGCCCCGTGGTCTCCCGGGCCCGTGCCAGTCTTCCTCTGATACTTTACATAGACCGCTTCCTAGGGGGGGTCTTCTCCAAGAGACGGGTCCCCAAGAGGACCCAGTTCGGCCCTGTGGAGGCCCCCCTGGTCAGGCAGGCCGAGCTGCAGGATCACTATATTCACCTGAAGGCAAGTGAACTGCTCTGTTTCCAAAATCAGCCTCTACCCGTGTCAACGTGAGAAGCTGTTGTGTGTACAACGTGTGAAGCTGTTGTGTGTACAACGTGTGAAGCTGTTATGTGCTCTCTTCCACTGTCACCTCCTCTCTCCCCACAGCTGTCACTGTCACCTCCTCTCTCCCCACAGCTGTCACTGTCACCTCCTCTCTCCTCACAGCTGTCAATGTCACCTCCTCTCTCCCCACAGCTGTCACTGTCACCTCTTCTCTCCCCACAGCTGTCAATGTCACCTCCTCTCTCCCCACAGCTGTGCATGCTGGATGCAGACAAGGATGTGGATCGGTCAGACGACATGTGGGTGGACCTGTCTGATGAGGAAAGCTGTAATTGGATGATGTTTGTTAGGCCTGCTCAGAACCACCTGGAACAGAACCTGGTAGCCTACCAGTACGGTTCTGAGATCTTTTATACAACCATCAAGAATATTCAGCCCAAGCAAGAACTCAAGGCAAGTATTGGAGGAATACTCTCTTGAAGGAGATTTATAGATCGGTCAGTGTTCAACAAATATATTTACACTCCCATTTTGGAAATGTGTCGTGAAATCAGGGTTTACCAGTTGACATTAAAAACAGAGACACAACAGAAACACAAACCGAGAGACACCACACAACAGAAACACAAACCGAGAGACACCACACAACAAATACACAAACCGAGAGACACCACACAACAGAAACACAAACCGAGAGACACCACACAACAGAAACACAAACCGAGAGACACCACACAACAGAAACACAAACCGAGAGACACCACACAACAAATACACAAAATTCATCCCGAAAAGTACATGGGATTAAGTTCTGCAGTGTTGGATTCTGTCTGCGCTTGATCCATGAGGAAAGTCATGAAACCGTGTCTAAGAATCTGGTCGGGACCTTTAAAATGGCCCATGAAGACACAGGATGGTCCTCCCCCCGGACAGGACAGTCGCTGTGATCGTCTTCCTCCTCCTCCCCAGGTGTGGTACGCTGCTTCGTACGCAGAGTTTGTCAGGCAGAAGATCCATGACGTCACAGATGAGGAGCGGAAAGGTGAGAGTCTGAGCTTCATTCTAGATCTTCATTTTTAACATTTACATTTTGTTGTGTGGAAAAGTGTCTGTCATTCGTGTCCCTGAATGGTCTTGATTACCCCTGTGTACCGATGACCAGGGGTCTGCTACGCGAAGGAATGAACCTGGGGAGCATCATTCTAGTAGGGTTGTTAGTCGCCTTCATGCTCTGCTTTCTGGCATGTTTCAGTGCTTCGTGAACAGGAGAAGAACTGGCCCTGCTACGAGTGTAACAGGCGTTTCATGAGTTCAGAACAGCTACAGCTCCACCTCAACATGCATGATGACAAACTGGATTATGTCACCAGGTAACACACATTGCAGTCAGTGCTGATAGGCTGAGTGTTCTACTCCTTACCCAGCTATCACCTGATCCTCTCTTTCAACTGGTAATCCTTGAGTCAGCATTTGGCCAGAGTAGCTTAATGCCGCTTCCCTGTTGGCAGAACAAGGCTCTTAACGCCGGAAGAGGATAGAAAACAGTACAATGACAAAAAAAATACAATGACTAGTATCACATTTTGGTTATTGCAAATGTTTCTGTTATGTGGTAAATATTTGGTCTATTTCTTACCCCCATGTGCACTTTGAGAAAGCCTTGTCCATCTACGGTAGGGCTGTTGTCCTGAGTTACAGTAAAAACCGTTGTCCTTAGTTACAGTAAAAACCCTTGTCCATCTACAGTAGGACTGTTGTCCTTAGTTACAGTAAAAACCCTTGTCCATCTACAGTAGGGCTGTTGTCCTGAGTTACAGTAAGAAGCCTTGATGCTAAATAAGTTGTCAAGGCGACACTGAAACGGAGTCTGTCTCCATGCAGACCGAAGGGCCGTGCTCGAGGGCGTGGCAGGAAGAGGTTCGGGACCGGCAGGAGACCCGGTCGCCCCCCGAAATTCATCCGCCTGGACCCCCCAGTGGACACGCCCCTGGACAAGACACCGGTAGGACCAGGACTCCTCGTGTTCATCTGTCTCCAGGATGTCCCTGGGGTTCTGCGGTGGCCCCACTCTACACCAGCCTAATGAGCCCGTCCGTCTGTCCCGTAGGAGCAGCTGGAGTTGGTGGTGAAGCTGCCGTACGAGGAGAGAGCTGACGGGGCTGTGAACGGTCTCAAGGTGGTGGAGCTGGAGGCGGAGGAGGAGGAGGGGGTGGGGTTGGAGACGGAGGGGCAGCCTGACCTCCCTGTAGGGGACTCCCCGGTCCCCGACTCAGACATCCCACCCCTGGCAGCGGACCCCCTCCTGCCCCCGAGCAAAGGGGACGGGTCCCAGAATAGCCCCCTCCCCCCGGCAGACCCTCACCTCAACCTCACCCCCCAGGACATGCGTCGAGCCAAGAGGATACGGGTGAGAAGAGGGCGGAATTGAATCTCCGGGCTGCTTTAAGTTATCAATAACTCAGGCCCTCATGCAAAGTGGGTGAGATGGGGTGTGCCCCTCTCCCTATGTATTCCCTGTCTCTGTGGTCCATTATTACAATATAACCCCCCCTCTCCCAGAATGCCGCTCTGCAACACCTGTTCATCAGGAAGACGTTCCGGCCCTTTAAGTGTACCCACTGTGGCAAGGCCTTCCGGGACAAGGACAAGCTGGAGATTCACCTGAGGGTCCACGGCCGTGATGCCTACCTCTCCTGCAACCTCTGCAGTAATTGACCACTTCCTGTTTTAAACCCTCAGACCTGTAGCCTCTACTTCCTGTTTTAAACGCTGTCCTGTAGCCTCTACTTCCTGCTTTAAACCCTCAGACCTATAGCCTCTAATTCCTGTTTTAAACCCTTAAACCTGTAGCCTCTACTTCCTGTTTTAAACCCTCAGACCTATAGCCTCTACTTCCTGTTTTACACCCTCAGACCTGTAGCCTCTACTTCCTGCTTTAAACCCTCAAACCTGTAGCCTCTACTTCCTGTTTTAAACCCTCAGACCTGTAGCCTCAACTTCCTGTTTTAAACCCTCAGACCTGTAGCCTCTACTTCCTGTTTTAAATCCTCAGACCTGTAGCCTCTACTTCCAGTTCCCCCTATCCTGTGGAGATCACTGTATGTTTCACAGGTTTTAAGGTCCATAGTTGATTGGAGTTTTAATGTGGAGTCTTGTGACGGCGTTTCATGAAAACTGCTTTCCCCTGATAAGATAAGGGTTTCCTGTCCCACGGAGCCCTGGAGGACCACCTCCTACTCCACTCAGAACACCGGGCCTACTCCTGCCTGTTCTGCACCAGCACCTTCGACCGTCTGGACCTCCTAAAGGAGCATGTTGGCGTCCATGCCGTGGATGGCTGCTTCTCCTGCCCCTCCTGCAAGAAGGTCTTCACGGACTTCAAGCAGGTCGGTGATGTCACTCACACGTAGACAGGCTGGACGGAGGACAACCCTCCACCAGGGTGCTAACTTCCCCACCTGTCCCCACCCGTCGCTTTGCCAGGTGAAGAAACACGTGCGCAGCTTCCACTCGGAGAAGAACTTCCAGTGTTCCGACTGTGACAAGGCCTTCTGTCGCCCCGACAAGCTGCGGCTCCACATGTTGAGACACAGCGACCGCAAGGACTTCCTCTGCTCCACCTGTGGGAAACAGTTCAAGGTGAGAGGGAGGGTCAGGTTGGTCACCACGGGTTCCTTCTGACCAGGGAACCCGCTTCAGGGCCTCCTGGAGCCTCAGTCGGATGTACGTAGCTGGTTTATATGACAGGGATGTGGTGTCTCCCTTCTCCTTTGCTCTTTCCTCCCCCTTTCCTCCCCCGCTACACCTCCCCTCCCCCACGTCCCCAGCGTAAGGACAAGCTAAGGGAACACATGCAGCGGATGCACAACCCGGAGCGGGAGGCCAAGAAGGCAGACCGGATCCACAGAACCAAGGTCCTGAAGCAGAAGATCCCCACCACGGACTTCGAGAGCTTCGTCTTCAAATGCCGTGTGTGCATGATGGGGTTCCGACGGAGAGGAATGCTGGTGAGATGCTGGGGGTGTGTGGGGGGGTGTGAGCGTGTGTGTGTGAGCGTGTGTGTGTGTGTAAACGCTGACCCTATCCTCTCTGTCCTCAGGTAAATCACCTGTCTAAGCGCCACCCTGAGATGAGAATAGAGGAAGTTCCAGAGCTCACCATGCCCATCATCAAACCCAATAGAGACTACTTCTGCCAGTACTGTGACAAGGTAGTCTGTCTGTCTGCTTCCCCGTCTGTCTGTCTGCCTACCTGTCTGTGTGTAATGTGTATTACATCAACTCCAAATGCTGAGGGCCAAACGGTGTTCCTCTGTGGGAAGTGGATGCACTAGCACAGTAACAGCATCGCCCCTGTCTCTATGCCAACCACACACAGACTAATGCCCCCCCCCCCCCCCCCCCCCCCCCCCCCC
>JACXGK010008271.1:5890-23030 GCA_016801125.1 Novumbra hubbsi
CTCTACCTCCCTGTCATCTCTACCTCCCTGTCATCTCTACCTCCCTGTCATCTCTACCTCCCTGTCATCTCTACCTCCCTGTCATCTCTACCTCCCTGTCATCTCTACCTCCCTGTCATCTCTACCTTCCTGTCATCTGGGAGGGATGACAATAAAAAAGATTATTGCACAGATGTTGCAACAAAATTTTTTTACTGCTAATGATTATTTTGTTTTGGTTTTTTGGATCATACCTGCTCCATTCCCTTACAATCAAGTGTGTTATTCAGGGAGTTATTGACTTTGTTTTAATCTTTATTTACTTAACCTCAGTATTTACCCTTCCAACGGTATTTTCTAATAGGGGTGTTTCTTAAACATTACGTAACAAGATCTAATATTGAGGAAGTGAGTCAGTGTGTTACTGTTTTGTTCTTCTGTTGTTTTTCTGTTCTGTTGAGTTTCTTCATGTAGATGTACATTAGGTTGGACTTCCCTGTTCAGGCAGCAAGGCAAACAATAACATCTGTTCACTGCTAATAAGTGAAGGGCAAGTGCATAGTGGCAGTTAAAAAAGACCACGCCTTCTTTCAGTTAAACCAATCAGTTTATGCAAATCACCCAAAGTGTTTTGCATATTCTAGAATTCCGCCAACAACGGTGACATTCCAAAGGTTCTGAAACCTTCTAAGTGTTTCTGAAATGCCAGCCAGATCACTAATTCACTACAGTAAACCTGTTCCCTCTGGGATGTGGATGGTATTGAGGACCTGCCATTGAAGGCTGCAGTCTACACTCATTAAATGTCCTACAGTAGTGAATTTACCAGCTGTTTTCCTTGAAGCCCGGGGCTGACACGAATGGACGTACACTGTATAGCTTATTTACGTTCTTTATTAAGTAATTCATTAAGTAATACATTCATGATTTATGCTATAGAGTGTATTTCGTAGCACAATACATTCAACCATAGTAGCCCTTGAAAAGCTAAAGTGCTTTGCTCTTTTGAAAGGGTTTGAATATATTCCTCGTTGGTATTGCTCCCAGGGGAATATCTAACATGATATCGATGTGTGTTTTAAACCTATGATTTGTATTGTATTGCATCCGATGTGTTCTCATCCAAGGTCACAGTATCAAACAACATTTACACACATTGGATTGAACTCATCAATATAACCCATGGATTTTGTTGAGTCAGTCATTTGCATGTTCCACAAGTTGAGAGGGTCCAGCCTCCTGGGGCCTCCTAGACCCCGTGGAGACCCGCCCTGGGAGAGGGGGGTCAAAGACCCCTCATGACATGTCACCTGCCCTATTTAGACTCCCTCAGGTCGGGATCCGGTAGTCCTGGACAGGCCTGGTAGCAGTTTTGGCGACCAGCGGTGTCAAGGCCACAACCAACCCCTGGGCTGGCAACATTGCTGGTTTTAATAGTGCTGAGATTTATTTATTAGCGGTTTTTGTTCAGCTTAGGCCTAAGCCGGGCCTAAAGTACAGTCTTTTTTTTTTTTTTACATTCACGCTTTCTCGGGACATCTTGCTTTATTCCCCTTGAGCACCTTTTTGTGTCTTTTACATGAAGATTATTCCATTAAAGACGCTCATTTTTGCTGTTTGCTGAAAACTCAAGCTATAACATATTCAGAGAGACATGGAGGTCTATTTTCGGCCTTTTTCCACTCAAAATTGAACTCGAACTCCCTTTTCCCAGACTGAAAGCAAAAAAGTGTCATTTTAACACCAGTGAATCTATTGGAATTTCTTGAATTGTCCCCAACAGTTTGAATCAACTTATGGCTGAGACATAGGGTTGAGAGATGTCACAGCCGTGCGTCATCTCAGGAAGCCACCAGGAATTCTCTAGTCTCTTCGATTTAAAGTAAAAGAAAAACACAACTTAGCCATGACTTGACTCTCCTTAAACTACTTCGAAAGCCATTCCAGCCTCTGACAGCAAATCTAGCTCTTTGGGGCCTGGCCTGTCTTTCTCCCTTCCCCCTCTCTCTTTCGCTATCTGTCTCTTTTCCTCCCTCAATCGCTCTTTTTCTCACTCTGTACCTCTCGTCTTTCACTTCGCTCTTTCATTGTATCCAACCAGCTGTGCTTTACTGCTGAGAGAAACTTAAGATAGATGTCATATCAGCAGAGTTGGCTAAGCGACGGGGCAACGTGAGGAGTGTAGCAGCCTCTACAGAAACACCCGCCCAGCAGGCTGCGTCTCCTGTCTCTCTCTCTCGCTCTTCTTTTTCTCTCCTATCTTTGTTCAATCTCTCTTCTCTCTGTCCACTCCTTCTCCCCTCTCTCTCTCTACTCTCTCTGTCCACTCTCTCTCTCTCTCTCTCTCTCTCTGCTTTATTTCTCTGCTTTTAAATCAATTTAGCAAGACAGCAGGGGAGGAGGGAGCGAGGTTAGCCTTCACTCTATCGGTTCATCTCCGTGGGGAAGTGTATCAGAGGGGGAGAGGCTAGCCTCAGCAGTTCAGCTCTATTGGGGAGCAGAGACAGAGAGGTTAGCCATAACGCTATCTGTGAATCTCAATGAAAGCCGAGAAACAGGGCGAGGGGTTTGACCTCAGCACTGGCTATTAATCTCTACGAAAGCTGATAAAGGGTGAAGAGCGTTAGCCTTAGTACTAGCTGTTTATCACCTCTGCAGAGGGGAGATCGAAGGGTTAGCCATGCGCTAGCTTATGTTTCCTTATGTGGGACAAAGCGTGGGGGTCGGCTAAACTGGTTAGCTATTGTGGTTCATCTCTGTGGGGCGCGACAATGCAATGACTACTGGATTTAGCACTAGCTGTTAGCCGCTAGCTCAGCCGCTAGCCCAGCGGGTCAGCCGCATGACCACTGAGGGTGGCATCGAATGGCTGCTTCCTCCTGGCAGGACCAACGGGCTTCCACCCATCTGGACTCGCTCCTTTGCTCTCCTGTCATAGGCAACTGAACACACAGACACGTACACACATGTTTACTTCTATTTGAATGGGTTTACCCAAGTTGACAGTCCTTAAAAGTATTCCTACTTTTCCTAATACTAACCAAATCCTCAATAACCTAATATTTATGCCGAAACTTAACCACGGCCAAATGCATAACCGTTAATCCATGAATTTATTTTCAACACTACCTTTTGCTTTAACCTAACGTAAAAAAGGCCTTTTTCTAAATGTGGACCCCCCCCCCCCCACTGAATTGACCAAGGTTTGGGTACATATTTCACCTCACCATTTAGTTAGGTTAGAATCACACACACCAGGCATTCAGACACCCCAGGCTACAACACGCTGTACAGACTGGACCATGATTGCAGTCCCATTAGGATCAAATAGATTTTTACATCATGCCGGGATAGACCAGGGTGAGGGCTGGTCCTGTTTGGCACCCTATACCCTATTAAGTGCACTACTTTTGACCTGTGGCCTATGGGTATAGATTGCCTTTCCTCTGTCCTCTAGGCTCTGTCTTGCTGCACATAGCCCATGGGGCCACAGGTCTGGCCGGACGAGCCTCTGGACAGAGTGGAGCTCCCACTGGTCTAACTATGGGGTGCCGCAGGGCTCAATTCCCTTTGATCGGATTTTAGAATCTCCCGCTTTACAATCTTTGGTTTTATCCCCCCCCTCCGTGGCAGAAATAAACATAGGGATTGGAAAATGGATGGGGAGATTGGCCCGTGCGGAAAAAGGAGAGGACAACGTAGGAAACAGAGGGTGGAAAAGGAGCAAAACGGAGGGATGAACGGGGCTCTGTAAAGGGCTCTTTTCACCCCACCCCCTCTTTCTGACGGCGTCTCGACAATTGATTGAATCTCTGTGGCGATGTGATTGTTGCAAGAGTGTAGTTTTAGAGCCGTGTCACACTGGGTTCCTATTGGGCTGTTATGATGTCGTACAGGGCTGTGCTTTAACACTGTTGTTCATTTTAATGTGGTTTTGGGGGTTCATGCTGTTTCACACCTATGTAGAATATAACAGTGCTGTGCCCAGCTAGCAATATCTAATTAAACTACTACTGTGTGTGTGTGTTATCTTGGTCTGTGTGTACCCGAAATTGCCACAAAGAACACCAAATGTCTCAAACTGGTCCCCACGAAAAATATTTTTATAATAGGCTTTAGGTTTGGTGAAACATAACTGAGGATAGTATTAGAACTGGGGCTACTTCTAGTGTTAGGAATTACCTAGGGTGGGTTCAGGGTTAGGCTAGGTACAGTTTAGGCATATGAGGTTATAGTTAGGTTAAGGAAACAGAGAACATCTACATGTCTACGTCAGAAGACACCCGTGTGTGTGTGTTTGTGTGGAACACCACAGATCGATTTACTGCTGACTTATGCTAATTGGAATGTTTTGTCAAATAGTGTTTGTTAGTCTTTGCGGTCAAACCGCCATGTGAAACCTGAAAGCGCGGTTGCCTTTGGGGCCTATGCCACCCGGGGTCGAGTGTTACTTCAGCGCATGCATTTGTTTGTGCGTGTATGCAGTCAGTTTGCCTAGCGGGGAGCATGAAAGGTAGATTGAGGAGGCGTTCTGTGACAGGCAGGAGAGACATCCCCCCTGCAGTTAACCTGAAGTTGAACCAAGCTTTACCTTTTGACCTTTGAACTATTACCTTTCAGACAACACGTCTGATGATAACAGTTCTGACTGAATGCACTTGACGACATCGCGATCAGCAGCCCCTTTCCATGTCTGTCTCAATCTTTCTCTCTCTCCCCTCTGTTGGCTAAGTAGAATATGTCAGATTTCTCTATTCACAAGTCACTGCTCCAGGTAAAAGGATAAAAATCAGGCTTCTCAATCAGCTAATTATCCTATGATATTGTTATCCTCTAGGATAATCACGAGAGAGAATTGGACAACTCTGGTTGCCATATTTGTGAGGTGTCCGCATCCCAAATGGTACTTTACGAGAAGGGGCCCGTATAGCTGAGGTCAAAACGGTTTGGGACGCGGGCAGGGTGAGGCCTTTATTGTCGGGGTAGAGTCAGTTAGTGGAGTCATGAGGATGTGTGTTTATGTGGGCTGTGTTTACGGTCACAACGCTGATGGGCACGGCTGATATCGCAGCTTCAGGGCCCAATGCCGTGTCACCAATGACACCAGGCTCCTGAACACATGTGCACTCATTTCGGTAAGAAAGCAGTGCACAATGTAGGGAGCAGGATCCACTTTGGCAGTCCCTCTTCAAAGCGAGTTCGTAACTGCTCTTTCATCAGCCGGCTGTAATATTTCTTCTTCTGCCAAACCAATACAGTGATTCAGGGCTGCAGACTATCTGCTCGCTGAGAGGGCGGCAGCAGCCTTTTGGGGCTCGTGTCACAGTTTCATTCACTGCATCTTTCTTTCTCTCGTCCGTCCCGAAAAGCGGTTCAACCGTGTCACATTTTGTTTCTCCTAAAACAACACAGTCGTACGTCAGAGGACGGAGTGTTGGATCTTGGGACCAGAGCAGGGTCCTCCGCTTGGCCCTCTGTAGCCGTCGCCCGTGGACAGACTGTCAGTCAGTACATATGAGGCCACCGGTCTGAATAGCGGCTCAGCAGAGAGAGACCGGGGAGTGGGTCGGGTATTACCTTGTCAGGGTTGCGGCCACCGGTCCCTAAATTGGTTATTGACAATCCATGGAGGTTGATCCTGTCAGTCTGTCTCGGGGTGGTGTCCAGGATCACATTCATAAAACAGAAAGCCCCCTGATGGACTCCTGTAGGACCCAGCGAGACAGCGTGTGTGTGTGTGTGTAACCCTGTCTTCTCCATTTCCAGGTTCAACAGATTGATCGTGTGGTGGAAGTGGTGGACGAAGCTGTGAAAGGTCAGGAACTACAGACTCCCAATTCTGCCTTATTGTCATTCAATTATAAATGGTTTTACTGTTGCAGCAGCAGTGTTACTCCAGGTAAAATGTTGTGACGTTCGTATTACCCGTTTGTGGAAAGGCTTTACAATGACTGGCGTGACAATTGAGTAATCAACTGTTGTTCACACGCAGAGCTGTGAGAGGCCGTGTTAAATGATTTCCTTCAGACCGGTACATCCATCTGTCTCTGATAGCAATACGTTTAAAAATGTCAATTTGCAATGTCAGACATTAATCACTTAAGAATGACTGACTGTGCTTGATTTGTTTGGTTCGGTTTTCCTCCTGGTGCTTAGCATCTCAGCATCTGACAGACAGATACAGAGAAGGAGAAGAAAATAATTGCGACTGTGTGCATATGTTTGTCTTTGTGTGTATGTGTCTATCTTTGTCTCTGTGTGCAATGTCTGCAGTGGAGCTGTAATCCATCTTCACACCATTCTTACCTCTGTATTCACTTTCCCTTCATTTCTTTCATTCGTTTGCGGCTTTTTTCCCTTTGATTTTCTCTCCTCTCCTTTCGAGAATTGCTCGTCTGAAGCTTCGCTGTCATTATCGGCGAAGTCTCTTCCAAAGCCTCGCAGGCACAGACTGCATCATTAACAGCCTCTCGGTATCCGAGCCGACGGTGCACTGATCAGAAGTAGTGTCATATTGATATAGATGGGAGCGAACCGCTAACAGAACCGGCGCTTGCATTAATACCATACTGTGCGTTAGCAATACGGCATCCGGGGTTTGTGATATAAGGCCACTACGCCACAAGTGCCTGGACTCAGTGCTCAGCCAAGGTACATGTCCATGACGCACAAACCACGTCACACCTGTGGTACACGGCTCTCATACCACAGCTGTCGGCCAATCAGCATTCAGGATTCAAACCATCCGGTTTATATATGTGTGTAAATATATATATATATTTGTGTGTTTTTATGTTTTATGACTTTTTATCAGTAAAATGTATTTATAAAGCCCTTTTTACATCAGCAGTTGTCACAAAGTTCTTTTACAAAAAACACCCAGCCTAAAACCCCAGTGAGCACCCAACAACAGGATTGAAGCACCGTGGCTATGAATAACTCCCTATGGGTGCCGGATTGTAGGAAGAAACCTAGAGAGGAACCAGGCTCAAAGGGGTGGCCATACCTCTGTGTCTGAATACTAAGATTTTCTTACAGATTGTTTGATTTCATGTCAGTTGTTGTCTGTATTTAATTTAGGATTTCCAAATATTGAACTATTACAGATAACACTGCATATTAATCTAACAATAAACTATCAATACAGCTAAACCTGTTGATCTAACATTAAACTATCAATAAAACTTTGCTTATTAATTTAGCAATGAACCAGCAATAAAACTATGCTTAGTCATCTAACAATACAAAACAATAAAACTATGCTTAATAATTAAACAATAAACTATCAACAAAACTATGCTTGTTAATTTAACAATAAATGGACTAGCAATAAAACTGTTCGTTGTAATCCATCGATAAACGTAAGATACTTAATCTTCAGACTCCCTCAAGAAAGTGGCATTTAAATGGATGTTGACTCCCCAAGCTACTGTAGCTAAATGACAATGACATCTAGCAGTTATGGAGCCATTCTGGGACAGTAATTCCTGGGTCGGTGGGTCTCTGTCAGTCAAAGCTAGAACTTCTAATGGTTTTCTGTTCTGTCCAAGCAAATCAGGATGCCTTCTGTGATCCTGGACTTCCGTCCTCTTATCTGCCTGTGCTGAAGGTCGGACGTACAGTGTGAATGGGCCACCATGACAAACACACCCTTCCTTTCCTCCTCGGGGTGTCTACTGATATGGCCTGTGTGGTTGTGCTGGGGCCTTAGACATCCGGGCCCATCAGAAACACGGCTTGGATCATTCCCATTTCCTGCCCGTTCCCTTTTGCTTCATGGAGACCAGTGGCGCTCTGGGGAAAGTTTCCCCTTTCATGGTCATGCCCACAGTACTGTTGGAGGGTAGCTTCCCCGTCTGCTCTCCCCTGTCCCAGCTCTGGCTGGAAGGGTTAACAGCTGCATGTGCGACAGGCGGGCCTAGCCGTCTGTATGCATGGCTCAGTGTCAGGCCTGGGGAGATAGCTGGAGCAGCTACTGGGGAAGAAGAGGAAAGATTAATGACCATCTGAGCCCCCCTTACAGCCGGAGAGAAGGCGAGTGGAGTCTGTATCAAAGCTGACCTTCAGCTCTCCTCATCCCCCTCGCTGCTGTTATTGGTGGTGGTGGTGTAGTTGGTGGTGGTGGTTCCTGACACAGACCGGCAGGCTGGCAGGGGGATGTAAACGCCAGGGGAACTTTACAAAGAGAAGACCATCTGTTGTTTCTCTCTCGTTCAACCTGCCTCTTCCCCCTTTTTTCCCCCCTCTGCGTCTCTCTCGCTGTTCCTCCACGTATTCCTCTCATGGGGGGGTTTGGGGGTGGGGTGGGTGGGTGTATGTGGGGTTGGGGGTGAGGGGGTGGGTGGGGTTGGGGTTGGGGGTGGGTGGTTATCTAGTTTAACCAAATCATAACAAGATTCTATTACAACGCATAAAGGCATCAGTTGTCTCTGCAACCCGTAAGATTGTTTTATAGGGAATGAAATCCCGCATGGACAGAGAGGATTCTGGGTTGGGCCCTCAAAACTACGGTTTATTGGCCTTTCTGGACCAATGCATCATGGAAATGTACATTGTTACCTCGACTACTAGAGATGCCAGTATTTCCTTTCTGCTTCCAAGACCTGTGTTGTTGTTTTTACCAGATTTCCATTGTGTTTGTTGTGTTATACATCTGGGGGTTTAAATCCCGAATGCCGATTGGCTGAATGTATGTGAAACAGTATACCACAGGTATGACATCACATCACTTTTCTGCTATAATTTCATTGCTAACTGGTGTACCATGGCCATGGTAACCCTTATGCCTTAAAGCTTGCTCATACCGGGGACATTTTTTTTGTGCTGAAGAATTGTTGGTGCAATACCACATACACTGTCATCCTCGGAAGTACGAAGGCAATAAAACTAAAAGCATGCGATTTTTCTCCTTTATGTGGTTGATTGCTCTGCTGACAAATAGAACCGGCGCTGAAGGGTTCTCTGGGTCGGAGCGCCTCGAACATTGTCTCTTTCACTTAATTTTGTTGTCCATTCCTCCATTGTAGAATATTTTCTTCTTCCTTAGCCTGGTCCCCATGCAAGGATGAGTCTGTTAGTTTTGGTCTCAGACTGTTTCCGCTCTGCTGAAACCTTGTTCTGCCAAACCAGGCCCTGTGAAGCCCTTTAAAGACTAACTGTCCAAAGAGGCCGAGAAAGAAGCAGAACTTCTCCATGCACTCCCACAATTGTAATAATGAAATATAATAATAATAATTAGTTATAATATTAATAGCACAGTATCAGTAGCCTGGCTGTCTCTCTCTCTGTCTGCCTGGCTGACTGACACTGATCAATGCATACGGGCGGCTAGGCCTGCCTCACTTAAAATACACTCATGTGCCTTTAAAATATACACCTATGCTTTTAAAGTATACACCTATGCCTTAAAAATATACACCTATGCCTTTAAAAATATACACCTATGCTTTTATAATATACACCTAGGCCTTAAAAATATACACATATGCCTTTAAAAATATACACCTATGCCTTTAAAAATATACACCCATGCCTTTAAAAATATATACCTATGCCTTAAAAATATACACCTAAGCCTTTAAAAATATACACCTTAGCCTTCAAAAATATATACCTATGCCTTTAAAATATACACCTATGCCTTTAAAATACTATTATCTTATTATGGTGGACAGGCTTAAGATATAACACGTCTAGTAGCTCAACCTTAGTATGTCATCCCATCTTTATCATGTGAGATACTACAGAGAGTTTGGGCTGTCGTTTGTCACTGACAACCTAAATGCTATCAGAGGAATTTCCTACATCTGGGTGATTAACCTGATGACTGCAGCTGCTAAGGGATCGACCATGCTACTGGGGTTTTGTTATGTCTGTTAGTATATCCTTATGACCCGCGGTAGCACCATGAATCGCTTGAGAAGGATCTGTCACACTCCCAACTCTAAGCTACCTCGAGTTAAAGAACAACATTAAATTAACAGTCTCCTCACACGCAGGATCAATGCATATTTTAATATTAACAGGCTGCGTCTCCGGTCGTCAGACCCGGCTCTGATTAAGGAAAGATCTGCCTTTTGAATTGAAAATGTGTTTTGACCCCGAGTGAAGCGGAGCTCCGTTTAGCAGAGCTTCACTGTGACACAAACCACTGACCCACCGTCGGTTCCGCGGCGTCGGATCAGACACGGTACTGGCTCACCTCTCGGCTTCACCCGAAAAGCCATCTCGGAATCTGACGATCCACATGAATGACTGAGGTTTCGTTTCGTTTCAATATCCAAGGATGCTTTATTATTTTCCCCGTGTATGTGAATATTGACCACGGTCGGTCTTTGATAGAGATGTCTTTGAAAACTGCTCCCTACCATTAGAGTTAATCCCACCGATGCCTGGATGGTAAGTGTTATTGCAGCAGGTGGTACAACCGGGTAGATCAATGTGTCCACCTGAACTGCCTTGGACGTATTCCACTTCGGGCCACTGGTTTGTATAGGTGACTGCCTCCTGAATACGCAGTGAGAGGAAGTGCACTGCTTTTGACCGGAGCCACTTGCGTCTTGGTCAGAGGTTGCGCACTGTGAAGGGAGCAGGGTGCCGTTTGCGACCCACTCGGTTATTCATATTTAATTGTGGCTCTTGGGTTTGTATAGAGATGATGTCAGACTGGCTGTTGAGATTGTCTTTGTCAAAGGGAGGGAGAGGGAGGGAGTGGGAGAGTGATGGAGTGGGAGAGGGGGAGAGGGGGAGAGCCTAGATGCCCCTCAGTTGGGAGTCTTACCACTGCTCTCTGAAATGGTCTTTCTGAGGACGTAGGATCCTGCACTCCTCTCAGTGGAGGACTTGCTATGGCCTTGACACTGGGAGGGCAACACGGCGGATTAGATGTACTATTAATAATGATAAACCCTGCTGTCCGTTCCTCAGTTGCTGCATGTTAAAATGTTACGTCTGCATGTTGCAATGAACCAGGCCACAGCCAGATGATTCCATGCACGTTCCCTTCCTTGCACACCTGCCCTCGTGCTAGCCACCTCCAGGGGATCCGGAGTGTCTCCCCGAAGCCTCCACCCTCCTGCCCCACCCTGTGAGGGGAGCGGTGGGGGGGAGGAAAACAATGGATTTAGATCCATGACTTTTTGCTGAACCACCGAATCGGAACATTACATGTTACACCTCAAGCTCGGGATTAGATCTTTCCTTCCCTTTACTCAATTATTTGCATGTAGATGGGTTGGATGAATTATTTAGCTGGTGTTATTAGTTCAGGGTGCGTCCTTCTGAATGCAGGAAGCGCAGGGAGCTCCGCTGTAATTAGATTTCACTCTGTGATGTGTGATAGAGACCGCGAGAGGCTCGGTAGCCGGCACGCCGGGTGAACTCTTGACACACTGAAAGGCATTAGTCTCCTTGTTATCTGTTTCATCTCCTCTCGCCCCACCTCGTGCTTTATTAAAAATAAATGAAATATGGCAACACGGGGAAAAAAGCCAACCGTTGCACAATAAAAGAGACAGAAAAAAAACGACAACACAACAAATGCCTCACCTCTTCGAGGCGACCTCTTTGGCCCTTTTTGCATTCTGTTCCCGTCTCCCTGTCCCCCCCCCCCCTCGCTGTGTCTTCCTCCTCCCGTTCGTCCACCTGAGGGAAGCATCTGATGCCAGAGCGTGTTGTTATGTGGTAATGGACCATTATGGCAGAAATTGCTTTATGTCTTGTTAAACGTATAAGGGAGAGAGGGGTCAGGTGTGGTTGTGTTGTCAGTCACCGTCTCTGAATCGCTGTAAAATTATTACCACACCGGGCAAGGACCAGTAAACACATTTATTGAGATGAAACAACCTGGATGCTGGGTTGCCGGGGACACATGTCCCTGGAATGAGATCAGTAAACTCTGGGCACCCCTGTCCTGGGCTGTGGCTCTCTCCCTCCTTTATTCATGTGTTTCTTTCCATCTCTTTCTCTCGCTCTCGGGAGGTGATCTTTATCAGTTAGGTCAAGATTATAGGCTAGTGTACACTTTCACCCTGTGATTTTAGTTTTTTTATAGGTAGTGAACACTTCTATCATGTGTCTCTTCTATAGGTAGTGTACACGGATGCCCTGTGTCTCTATTATATAGGTAGTGTACAGTTGTACCCTGTGTCGCTTTTGTAATGTTCTTTCCCACAATGCTCTCTTTCCAGGAAGTGTTTGCTCCCCCCTGTGTGAAGGAATATTAGGAGCCTAGTCACGCGTCAGAGCCTTCCTCCCTGTTTCCTGTGCAGGCTGGCCCGTTCAATCTCCGATCAATATCTCGTCCCTCTGCTCTCCTCATTAAACACGGTCTTCTGCTCTATCCTCATTAAAAACAGTCCTCTACTCTCTCCTCATTAAACACAGTCTTCTGCTCTATCCTCATTAAAAACAGTCCTCTACTCTCTCCTCATTAAACACGGTCTTCTGCTCTATCCTCCTTAAAAACAGTCCTCTATTCTCTCCTCATTAAACACGGTCTTCTGCTCTATCCTCATTAAAAACAGTCCTCTACTCTCTCCTCATTAAACACGTTCTTCTGCTCTATCCTCATTAAAAACAGTCCTCTACTCTCTCCTCATTAAACACAGTCTTCTGCTCTATCCTCATTAAAAACAGTCCTGTACTCTCTCCTCATTAAACACGGTCTTCTGCTCTATCCTCATTAAAAACAGTCCTCTGCTCTCTCCTCATACAGCACGGTCTTCTGCTCTATCCTCATTAAAAACAGTCCTCTACTCTCTCCTCATTAAAAACGGTCTTCTGCTCTATCCTCCTTAAAAACAGTCCTCTACTCTCTCCTCATTAAACACGTTCTTCTGCTCTATCCTCATTAAAAACAGTCCTCTACTCTCTCCTCATTAAACACGGTCTTCTGCTCTATCCTCATTAAAAACAGTCCTGTACTCTCTCCTCATTAAACACGGTCTTCTGCTCTATCCTCATTAAAAACAGTCCTCTGCTCTCTCCTCATACAGCACGGTCTTCTGCTCTATCCTCATTAAAAACAGTCCTCTACTCTCTCCTCATTAAACACGGTCTTCTGCTCTATCCTCATTAAAAACAGTCCTCTGCTCTCCTCATAATTTTTATTTTTATTTTGCTCTCTCATTAAAATCGGTATTCTGCTCTCTCATTAAAAATACGGTATTCTGCTCTCTCATTAAAAACAGTATTCTGCTCTTTCATTAAAAACGGTATACTGATCTCTCATTAAAAACGGTATTCTGCTCTCTGGCCACTGTTGTTTGTTCAGAAATATGTGACATCACTCAGTGTGTTAGCAAATTATATTTAACGTTTGTAAAGATGTTTTCTTCCCATATCAGTGTCCACATCCCTGCTAGACAAATTCCAAAAGTCTTCCGGTGTTAGTTTTCTGCCGTTGTCACAAACAAACAATAGTTTTGCCACTTGCCACTGATATTATTCATCAGAACTGGCACACCAATATTTTATTAAATGAGTCCTTTAATCCTTTAATTTAGTCCCTTTTCAACATCCTGCTTGTAATCATCCACCTTCCCCGGAATGTAAATATGTCCATCTTAAGTTGTATTATGTGACTATTGTTCCGACTGCTTCGATGTAGTTTCCTTATGGATTTTTCAAAATACTGTCTGATATCTCCTGCTGTGTTTACGGTCACCTCAGGTGACTCAGGTGATTAGTTTGATGTGATTCGAAAGTCACTCAGGTGATTAGGTTGACGTGATTCGAAGGTCTCTCAGATGATTGGTTCTATGTGATTCCAGGTGATTGATTTTATGCAATTCGAAGGACACTCGGATGATTGATTGGTTATGATTCCAAGGTCACTCAGATGATTGATTGGTCATGATTCCAAGGTCACTCAGTTGATTGGTTGGTTGTGTTTCTAAGGTCACTCCGTGCGTCTGCTGGGTCAGAAGAAGGACAATGGCAAGCGACTGGGCGGAGCCAGACTTGACCTGCCGAAGATCCGGAAGAATCCTCTGATCGAAATCATCTCCATCAATACAGGGTAAGCTGCGGTTTTCCGAACTCACACACACATACTTTCTAAATCTGAATAACCATAACGAAGTCCTAATATGAATAACAAAGTAAACTAACCGGTAACATAACCTATCTTTTAAAACGGTTAAGCCGTTAAATAACCTTTCTTTTAAATCAGGTTTGTTTGGATGTCCCTGTTAATCCAATTTCCCAGGAATAAATACAGTTTGGGGAGGCTTCTGTCCCGATTTGCATGTATATACCCACCAATCACTTCAGCATCAAATATTCAGCATCACCTGTGAAATCAATTTATTTCTGCCTCCCCACTCAGCCGAAACAGTGGGTTGCCCCTGCTCAGCTTGGTTGCTGTGTGTGTGTGTGTGTGCCCGTTTGGGTTTCACCACTTCTTGTAGTTGGTTTCTGCTCTAGAAACAGCATCTTTTGAATTCATCTGGGCTTTTGATTGTATTTGATTCAATCTCACACCATTAGTCGTGGGTTTGTGTTGGTGTCTACGCATTTCCATGTCAATGTTTCGTGTGACTTTAAAGAATTAAATGTTTGCTTTTGTTATGAATATATTTATGACCATGCAAGAGGTCCCACACTCTCTTTCATATCCTGATGGGATTCCTCTGTAGTTCAACAGAAAAGAGGTCCAAGATAGTTTTATACCCTGATTTGTTTCCTCTGTAGTCAAACAGAAAAGCAAATCAAGTTTTCATTAGATGAATGACACAGCCAAAGAGATGTTTGACGGACAGACAGAGAAAACCAAAGAGAGGAAGCGAGAGGCTGGAAAATCTAAAGAGAAGGAGATATAGGATGGTGATGAATGATGACCAGGGATGGAAAGAGAGGTTGAGTAATGCCCGCTGGCTTGCTTTCAATCCACTGACTTCCAGCTGGTACACTACCAGTGTACCAGCCGGCCTGGAACCCATGTTGATATGGTGTTGGTTGGCATCTGGGGATTGTGTTTCAGCACAGCGGACCATATTAAGTCCAGTCGGACGTCAACCAGTAACTACTGTTATCTACGTTAAAACAATCACTGACGTTTGATGGATGTTTATTATTAGCAGCTGGCAGTTGATTAGCTGACTGACCTCTCTTTGTTTCCGCGGTTGTCAGGGAACTGGGGAAACCCCACTAGGTGACAATCGGAGGGAAACTAAATCCCACGTTCCCATTTATCTTGACTGTCCCGTAGGCTGACTGATGAGGAGAGCTGGCCGCTGGCACTGCAATTATCAGATAAACATGGCTGTTTTATTAACCTGCAATGTGTGTGTGTGTGTGTGTGTGTAAACATGCTCCCTCTTCATCCACCTTCACCTTTCTCCCCCCACAGCCTTTGTTTTACAGCCTCCCTTCTCTTTTCGCCCTGCCCCCCCATTTTATGGTGTGTAGAGATCTGTCCCCCCCCCCAACACACACACACACGTTGATGTGGGTTGTTAATTTTTAATGGGAAGGCTAATTTCAGCAGTGTGAATCATGAAGGGCCTCTTGTAGGTCTTTTATCAGGAACTGGGTTTATCTGTTTTCTCTTCTTTTTTGTCTTTAAGTGAATGGATGGTATGTATTGCCCAGACACACACACACACACACACACACGTTTAAGAGCCACTCAGTAAAGGTCAGGACCTGGTGTTTGTCAACAGGCAAAGCAAAAAGCTTTTCTAGTATGTTCTCCCAAACTGCTGGCATGCTTCCTGTTCAGAGATATAACCTTTGACCCCTTTGGGACAGCCTATGTATGTGTAGTGAAACAGTGGGGTCTGGTCACTGGGGGGAACCCCACCTGCAATGCTCCTGTCTCCACCCACACTTCCTGTTCACTGGAGCTGACAGACTGGGAGACAGACAGAAATTCACTGACAAACATAAAACAAAACAAACAGACAGAAAATCACAGAAAAACACACTGACAGACCGATAAAAAAGACAGATTGAGAAAGACATCCTGGAAGACATGCAGAGTCTTACTAACGGACAGGCAGGCAGGCAGACAGACAGACAGACAGACAGACAGGCAGACAGACAGACAGTCAGGCAGACAGACAGACAGAGGCAGACAGACAGACAGACAGACAGACAGAGGCAGACAGACAGACAGGCAGGCAGGCAGGCAGGCAGGCAGGCAGACAGACAGACAGACAGACAGAGGCAGGCAGACAGACAGGCAGAGGCAGACAGACAGGCAGGCAGGCAGGCAGGCAGACAGACAGAGGCAGGCAGACAGACAGACAGACAGACAGACAGAGGCAGACAGACAGACAGGCAGGCAGAGGCAGGCAGGCAGACAGACAGACAGACAGACAGACAGACAGGCAGGCAGGCAGCATGTCCTCCCGGCAGGCTCAGCTGGCCTCCAGACAGCTGCTTGTCTTTCTGGTTCCCTCAGTAAGCCCTGAGGAAGCCCTTCGCTGCTTTGCTCTACATACTACATATGTCCTGCAGTCCTGTAACTGAGCTTTGTATTGTCAATCGGACATCTCCCTTCCTCCATCTGCCTCACTATCTCTCTTTTAACCTGCCTGGCCGGTCCAAATTGTTCAGCCGGTTCTTGGATTTGACCATCCTCTGTTTGTCTTTGAGAGACAGGGCCCAAGTTGGTCAGCTCCCTTCCCTTCTGACTGGAGCAAATGTAGAAGTGATGTGTGTGTGTGTGCATCCTGTTATGTGTGTGTGTGTGTGTGTGTGTGAGTTAGTGCATCCTGTTATGTGTGTGTGTGTGTGTGAGTTAGTGCATCCTGTTTATGTGTGTGTGTTTCCCAAAGGTGGTTTGTCGCAGTGGGTTGCCGACCAGATACGGGGACGTAAGCATAAAACGATCACTGGGGTAAAGAACCCAATTTATCACCCTGCTGCCTCGTGATTGTGTTGCCTTTTCCAGGGGTGCAACACGGTGGAGCCCTGCGGAGGTTGCATCTCTGAACCCGCACATGGCTGCTCCCCTCCTGTCTCCTCCGCCCTGGCCCAGCCGGCTCTCTGCTCCCTACATTGGGCACATAGGGCTGAGGGAGTGCGCTGCCCTGTGTAGCGGGTTAGGGTGCCATTTGGGCACGTCCATTCACCTCCTCATCCCCTCTGCCTGGGGCACGTCCATTCACCTCCTCATCCCCTCTGCCTGGGGCACGTCCATTCACCTCCTCAT
>JACXGK010008272.1:0-22899 GCA_016801125.1 Novumbra hubbsi
GCCCCCGTGCTCCCGTTCTGCCATGCTGCCGTGCCCCCGTGCTCCCGTTCTGCCGTGCTCCCGTTCTGCCATGCTCCCGTTCTGCCGTGCTCCCGTTCTGCCATGCTCCCGTTCTGCCATGCTGCCGTGCCCCCGTGCTCCCGTTCTGCCATGCTGCCGTGCCCCCGTGCTCCCGTTCTGCCATGCTGCCGTGCCCCCGTGCTCCCGTTCTGCCATGCTGCCGTGCCCCCGTGCTCCCGTTCTGCCATGCCACAGACACCAGTTGGCATCGGCAGGATGTACAGTGTTTAAAGGGGAACCCAACGGACTGGCGTGCGGCTGGTCAGACGCATTAAGAGGACAGTGACACATCAAGGTTGCTGCGTTAATACGACGCAGTGAGTCTCGCTTCCTGCATGGAGGTGTTGGAAAAGGCCTCAGCAATCTGTGGACATCACGTCACCACGGTGTGGAGGCCTGATTAACCTGAGATCTGAGTCCCCATGCCCTCCACCCATTTACCACTGACCCTAACATGACCCACAGCTCACACACAAACACCAACTTAATTGGCCATGCGTTCGTATATTTGTGTGTATTGGTTTAAAGTACACTGACTCTCTCTTGTCTTTTCCCTCTGATGCGTTCTTTGGTTATAAAGCAGACGTGTTTGTGGGCAGATAATTAGCCGGTGTGCCCCTATGTCACATGCGTGTGTGTGGTGTGTGTGCCTCTCAGGGTGTGTGTGTGTGAGCGCGTTAGTGTGTGTGCCTCAGTGTGCTCCTTAGTGTGTGCTTGTGTCTGTGCACCTCAGTGTGTGTGTGTGTGTGTGTGTGTGTGTCGTTATAGCCACTCCGGCTCTACCAGTGCTGATTATTGGTTTACTCTCATAGCGGTATTGACGGCCTGTCGACACTCTTGTTACCCATCTGAAGCTTTCATTGTTTAAATGTATGGACGGACACTGTTATCGAACACCCACTCGCTTGTCTGGAATGGTAAACAAACAATCGGATCTGTGCAGAGCAGTGCGGGAACAACCAGCGGTCAATACCGGTTATTTATAGGTTTTTGCCAGGGATTGATGTATCATGCATGAGATGATAACTATTTGGAGATGGTCCGCGATGCTCAGAGGGAATGTAAACAGAAGAAATGTATCTTCATCTGGTTTTAATTTCTGCCTCTAGCTATAACTGTCTTTCTATATCCCTCCAGTTGTCTCTATTTCTCTCACCTGTTCTCTGTGTTACTCTCTCTCTTTCTCTATCCCGTTCTCTCTCTCTCATTCTGTCTCTCTGTATCTCTCTATTCTTCTCCTAAGGCCCTCCAAACACCCCCCTCACTCTTGTTTCCTTCAACTGTTCAGATTATGTTTCTGCGCAGAGGAGAAGCCTCAAAAACCTGATCAATTAAGTAAAGGTTTATACACCTGCTGTGTCCATCTGAGTGGTTGAGTAAGAGACGTACAACCATCCTCCATCCCCAAAGCGCCCCAGACGAACGCATGCCTAATTGACTGCTACACCAATGCCTCTAGAAACTGAACGACAGCTGGATTGCAGGCGTGACCCCAACAATGGTCTAATTCTGAAGTGAATCTTTAGTTAGGCCGTTCAATTGGGAGGTTGTGTGATGTGTACGCTTCATTTGCGTCAGACTTGCACATGCTCATTAGCTTAGCTGTCTACCCATGAAAGATGTCCTCGTCAAGCTGCTCAATGTTGCCCCAAGAAGCCGTGACGGTAACGTGTCTTACACTGGGTACCTATCGCCAGGCTAGCGCAGAAAATCAGTTAAGTCCAGCCCGAACATGCCAACAAAGTCCTCCAATCGTGTTTCCGAGTCCCAGTTGGTTGGAATTCTGTCACCAACTGCCGTCAGTTATACTTGGGTTGCTGCTTCGCTTGGAATCCGCTTCGCTTGGAATCCGCTTCGCTTGGAATCCGCTTCGCTTGGAATCCGGTGCCGTTCGCCGGCTGATACCGAGCGCAGGGGGCGAGCCACGGTACTGTCCCCGCCCCTCCTTCCCCAACCAAGCCGGGTGGCTCTTGGCGAATCGGCTGCCGGAGACGTATTAACATCCGCGGACAAGGAAGCGTTTCCTGTCGGAGTCTGACCGTGGACGGGGAAGCGTTTCCTGTCGGAGTCTGACCAAGGACACTTGTTGTTCCAAAGCCAGGTCATTTTCTCTATTAGGTGGAGGACATTGTGGAAGAACTGTGTTGAATGTATTTAATTCAAGTAACGAAGTACATTCCATATTATTTCCCATACCTACATATCCTTTTCTCCCTCATCCTCAACACACACACACACCACTCCTTTTATTCACAATCTCTGCTAATTTGCCTTGAGACCTTTTGGCTAACAATGTACAAGTGTGTATGCTCTTAAGCACAAGTGTGTAGGTGTGTGTGTATGCAAGTGTGTATGTGTACACGTGTGTATGTGTGTGTGTGTGACCTATAAGCACTGATAAGAGGAGGCCAAGGTTAAAGTACCTTTGTGTGTGTATGTGTGTATGTGTGTGTGTGTGGATGGATGGTGTGTTAATGTTATTCAGCTCAACCTGTAAATAAAACATCTACTGACACTCACTGGAGAACTGCTGACCTTTCATAGGTCAAAGGTGAAAAACGTAATTTATTTAATATTTCTTCATCGTTATCGTCCTCTCACCCATAGAGGGGTCAGCCACCACTAAAAACAAAGGCTTTCTTTTTTTATTCTTCCAACTTGTATACCACGACGATATACATTGGATGTCCCCAATGCGGGTCTGTTTAAATACACATTTTGCCAGCTAAAGTACTGTACACCCCAAACCCACACTGCCTTTCTCCGTGCAGGGTAACGTATCCGCTCCCAAATGATCCTCATCCGCTTCACCACTACATTATCCCTTGTCCTCCCAGGACTTATTGTCCAGGTTTACAGTCGTAATTGATCGCTACATCAGCATAGCTTCCGTCAATGGAAAATGTTTTGCTTTACTCTACAAGGCAAAGTTCCCTGGCTAGAGGCTCACCAGCCAACAAACCTAACGTCCTTTTATGACAAAGCATCTAACAATGTTACCATAGTTCAACTTTAATTCTCTCCGGCCAGGAGCACATCCAACATGAACCATCGATATACATAATTACTCACCAGTGCAGAAGATTCACTAAAACCACAAGTGCAAATCCATATCATTATCCAAAGCTAATTCCGGAAATGACGATGTTATCTAGATAGCCAACCTGGGGACAACGAGACTAAACATGTGTAACATACAACATTGAAAGACTCAAAATGTCCCCATCAATGATAATTAGGTTTCGACACGATGTGATTGGTTGGACGCCAAATGCGAACAGCCCTCAGCTGGTGGAGCAGCCACAGTTGGTTGGACAACACCCCTGTCAATTCCACCTCCAGCAGAATCAGCCACTGGAAGTAGCCATTCACTATTTCACAATGCTATGCTTACGATGACCTATATATACACATATATATATATACGTGTGTGTGTACATATGTACATGCTGTCACAGGGTCAAGTAAATCGTTTGTGTTCATTCAGCCTGCGACGTGATTAAATACATGTCTTCAATTCCATCTATCTGAACTTTTCTGAACCTTTACTCCCATCTCTCTTACCTCTCTCTTCTCCCACCCAGTACATTTTAATTGGTCCGGCTATAATTGGTACTGATGAATCACTGCACATGACGATGACTGAGATGCTCTAAAGCTGCCCTGCTGGGTTTGTTCCGATTGGCTGGAATACAGTCAATCATAACAAACCCAGCGGGGCTTCTGTAAGACGTCTCCGTGGTCGTTGGGGTTTCTCCTTGCGCGTTTGTTCAGTGTGCTGAGTAAGTGCCTCAGATATGGTTTAAATGATGTCACTGATACGAGTGAGGACCATGAACATGATTGGTTTAATGGCTCTGAGTAATTGCATCGTGTTTGCTAGATATGCAATTGAATTATATGTACTTGGCAAGATAGAAGGTCGGGGAGTGGAATTCATTTGAGTTCCAGTAAAGTACCAATATTGACCAACAGAGCACTACTCCAGTTTAATAACACTGGACTATAGCATTGACTTAGACTTCCATCAATACTTACAAAAGTGATATAACACTTCTCAGGTCTTGGATGGGTACCCCCTCCAGTCCAATGATTGGTCGTGTCGTAGTTATCTCAGCAATGCACACACACACACACACACACACACTCAAACACACACACTCGCTCACCCTCTCAAGCAAGCAAACACACACACTTACCTACACACAAATGTAGTTTTCTTTCAGGACAAATTTCTCTAGCCTCTAAGACACAACCTGAAGCTAAGCATGACCCGCAATCATTACCTGAACTTTAACTTTTAACACTCTATCCTTAACTTCAAACCCTGTGCATTTTAGTCCTAGAGAGGTAGGTAAAGTTGCACTCACACAACATTTCTCCCAATCTCCATATCCATTCACTGCACTGACGGAGCTCTCTTAACGCTGTGTCTTGTCACATTAAAAGCGACCATCCAGTGGGCCAATCAAGTCTAATCTCCACACGCATATTGCTTCTCTCAATGATGTTGCTTCACACTCAAACGCCACGTGTTAGCCAACCCCCCCCCCCCCCCCACCCCCAACGCCTGCTATCTGACTGGACACAAGCATAACCGTATAACCGTGGCAAATTGTACCTCTAGAATAAGAACGGGAGGATTATCTCCTGCTCTGAAGACAGACGTCGGAACGGAGAACTCCGCAGGGATTCTCCTCAGATTGGTTCAGTCCAGTTCCATTGTCTCCGGGTTTCATTAGAATAACAGTAAGTACAAGAGGAACAATGCTCCCACAACTAAGCCGACGTCCCCCGGTCACGCAAGCCACGGCGCTGACACCGGGAGATACTGGCGTGTGACGTGTCAGAGGAGGGGCGGTGGGAAGGGTACGGGGTTGCTCAGCGTAGACAAACACTGGGCCGGGTGGAGAAAACATGAGATACAGCCGCGGGTTGGATGTGTGTGTGCTTCTATGACAGCCGTGGTTCTTTTTTATGTTTGTTTCTGTGTGTGTGTGTGTGAATGACGAAGGGCTTGCAGGAGGGGATGATAACTGCCCGTGGCCAAGACACGACCTCGTCCCTTAAGGCCGTTGTCTTTAGGATTAGAAGCCAGCAGCACCAAAGCCCGTCTCCCTCATCCAACAGACGGACATTTTTCATATTAATGATGCGCTTTTGATGAGCGCGCCGCACGCCAACTGTATCAAAGGGTTATTGATTACTTGAGGCCAAGTCGTCCTGCCCTGGAGTGCGTGCGTGCGCCGCGTGCGTGTGTGTGTGGCGTGTGTGTGTTGGCGTGTCCATGCTTTTAGACCTCCCTGGCATTGTATTGATGTATTGATCAACTTGGTGTTGTTTAAAGCCATTTGACCCTTAGGGAACCATTTTGTCTCTGTTTCACAATCTCTCTATCTCTCTTACCTTTCTTTTCCTCTACCTTTTCCTCTTTCTGGCTAACTTGCTCGCTCTTCCTCATTCTCAACCCCTCCCCTGGTTTTAATTTAATTCAGCACAACATCTATTGGCACTGGAAACAATGGTTTACATTTCTAATGGAAGTGGAAAATAAATGAAATGGGGAGTTAATAATTGTTCTATATGTTTTAAAATTATTTGGGGGTCTTTGAGATCTTTGTGGGAAATGTGTTTCTAACGGGGTCATGCATTTGGTAATAGACTTGGAAGTGCAGCTCGGTTTCCACTTATTTGGTGGAAAGTGTGCACATATACTTATATCTTGCTTCCTCAAGCGTACCAATCGTAGCCTCTCTTGATAGCAAGGCTTTTTGTGAGTTTCTGTGAGTAAGATCGCTGAGGCATTTTGCTGCTCTGTACTTGGTTTAATGATAGAAAGGCCTAGTGTTTAGGTAACAGTAAGTCTTAATGAAATGCACGCTGAAGCAACACGTGTACCTGAGGAAGCGGCTTAGAGAGCTTTACCACCCTGGGCAACACGTTTTATTTCTGATGGCGTGGAAGGCCCATTTCTAGTATGTCCCTGTCACATACAGTGTTGAGGAGATTATCATTACAACTATTCTGTTTTGTCTGTGACGAAACACGCACACACATGCTCACGTTTCCTTTCGACAGCTGTGCCGTGTTCCCTTTCAGTGAGGACACCGTTGTCATGGCACTTCATTGTCTTATCACAGAACAACACGTGTCCCTGTCACTTGTCACAGATGCTAATTCATGCTATAACCTCTAGGCTAGTTACAATAGCATTGACTGTGACCAACATCATCACCTCCAGCTGCATTTATGCTGATGTAGTCTTATGTCGCATTTGTAGTTGGATTAGCATGTTAGGCTGATTGGTTGAAAATGCTGTAGTGTTTTATTGAGTCATGGCATGGTTCAATAAAGTAAAATCAGAATTAGCTTTATTACCAAGTACCCATACAAGGAATTTGCCTTGGCGCTCTGGTGTATTAGAATTCTATAGTTTTGACTATTTGATAATAACAAAATCAAGTGATATAATTGCTAAGCATTAGGAAAATCCATTTCCTCCTTTAGAAACATAACACATTTTACATTAACATCCAATCCAGAGTGACTTACAATAAGTGCATTCTTTTAAGGTGTCTTGGAAAACCAACATCTGACAATCAAAATAAGTACACTTTCCTTCATCGAAGCCATTAGTTGGCAAAGTCAGTGCCACAGAAATCAAAGTTAAGAGCATTTCTTTTTCTTTGGGAGGTGGGGGCAGAGGAATAGACAAGTTCATTAAGATACTCATGAAAGAGATAGATTTTCAACTGCTTTCAGACGATTGGCAGGGACTTTGCTGTCATGGCTTCAAGGATGTCTGTAACTGAATCAGAACCTGAGCGGCATTCTCTGTCAGGTTGGGTCATGTTTTGCAGATGTTGTACAACATGGATCTACAAATGTGAGTCACTGCTTTGATGTTTGCAGAGAAAAACAGGCTCTTGTTGAGTGTCACGCCAAGGTTCTTTGCGCTCTGTGAGGGGACCACCGTGTTGTCAACTGTGATGGACAGATCTTGGGGCGGACATGCCTTCCGTCGCAGGAAGAGCACCTCTGTCTTATCAAGGTTGAGCTTGAGGTGGTGGGCTGACACCTAAGCTGAGATGTCTGCCAGGCATGCAGATACGTTGCAACCTGGGAATCAGAAGGGGCAAATTAGTTAGAGTGTCATCGGCGTAGCAATGGTAAGACAGGCCATAAGCGGGTATGACTGCGCCAAGTCACCTTGTGTAGAGAGAAAAGAGAAGTGGGCAAAGGGCTGATCTCTGGGGTCCACCAGTAGTGAGAACACGAGGTCAGACACAGACCCGGTAGGAGCAGTCTGCCAGGTAGGAAGCAACCCAAGAGTGGGCAGAACCTGAGACCCCCAGATCTGAGAGGTGGAGGGGAGGACCGGGTGGTTCACAGTCAAAGGCAGCGGAAAGATCAAGGAGGATAAGAACAGAGGAATGAGAGTTTTTGCTTTGGGAGTGTGAAGAGCCTCTGTGACACAGAGAAGAGCGGTTTCTGTCGAGTGACCTGTATTGAAACCTGATAGGCGAATGAAAGGATGACAGGTCCTCTGGAAGTTTAGTCTTGTTTCAAATTTCACTCTGCAGCTCGCAGTTCTGTTCTGTTAGCTCTCAGAGTCATTCAACCATGGAGCAGGAGAGGAAAGTTCACCACCCTGGACTGTCCCTGCCCGGCAAAATGGGGTGATCCATGTCTCTATCAGGGCCAAAAGCTTACTTGACTAGATATTAACACCAAAGATTCTCGAGTAGGAGAGTGAGGCCTTCCTTTGTATACCTCCTCGACTAAATCCTGCAGAACTACTCGGCAGAATGTCTTTGTTTCAGCAATTTAGCCGATTACAAAAAGGCAGCTGTTGCACAAAACATTAAAAAAACGCTGGTCTGTGGAATTGTGGATCAGGGTCAAATTACTCAGAACGTCATTAACTTCTTTTTGAGACAAGGTGCCCTTGGTTTGTGAGTTTGGATGTCCAAAGTCCTAGAGCGAGGTAGTGAGCAATGGCTTCACATTTCCAATTGTCTGCTGTGTGTGTGTGTGTGTGTGTCGTGCATGTGCTTGTGTGTACGTGTTTGTTTGTGTATAGAGAGGGCTTGATTAACAGCACTCTGCAACATTCATATTGCTTCTGACCTCTGCCTCAGAATAAAGCCGGGATCTGAAGGAAATCAATATGAGTTAATGAGATCAGAAACAATCACTTACAAAATATGATGGTGTGTGTTTTGTCGTGTGTCTGTGTGTGTGTGTATGTGTGTGTCATAACTCCCTAATGATTCTCTTTGATTAGCATTTTATCAATCATGCAGTGCATGGTAGGCAGAGAGGGTAATTAGCTAATGTGTTTGCTTAAAATCATCACACCAGGCAATTAACAAGGGAAACAGACGGATAGCAGTCAACCATCCATCTCATAGAGGACAGGGGAGAAGAACAGAGGTCTTTATCTGTCTTTTGCGTTCATTTGTTATCTCCCCCCTCCCCTCCCTCTTCCATTACCCCCAACCCTCACTCACCCTCCTCCCGTCCCCGTTTCTCTCTCTCTATTCTAATCACACCAGATGGTGTTGAAAAGGCTTGGACGGGGAGCATATTTCACAAAGCAATTAGACATTCAATTAAGGGTGTAATTAATCCCCTATCAAAGGCTTCGTTGGCGGGGGCTCGTTAGAGAACGTGTCTCTTTGAGAGTCCAATAATGAGCTCGTCAGGGCATCACAGCTAAGAGGGGAACATAACAGGGTTAAACAAATTGTTGGATTATTAGGCTGTTGAGATGGTTAGAGACAGGAAGACAAAACACTGTAAGGTCTGTATCATAAACAATAAAGGAGGGGCTAAGAAACCCACCAAAATGTTTGCCAAGTAGCTAACTTGTAATTATTCATAGGGTACTTGATTCATTGCCATGTTTAGATTTATTTTATTTTTTTATTTGGGGATATTTATACCTATAGTAGTGGCATATCTTATATATATAATATATAATATAAAGAAAATGTACAGAAAAAAACATGTTTGCCAATGCATACATTATGGTATGTAATGTAAGACCTTTGCTTCATCATGCAAAGAAAATAAGAAACAAATTTTAAGTGACTCTTCCTGGGAACGCATTCTTTTGTGTGATCCTGCCAAATTGGGACCCAACATTGATTTGCAAGTTCGGACATCAAATTCCTTATTTTAAAGAAAGATCCAAATACAGAGAAACCAAATCTTGAGTGCACAAGACCTCAGAGTGTCTATGAAGCCCATTTGCACAAATTCCCATACTATTGAACCTCTTCATTAACATATAGAAGCAGTTCCCAGCTTTCAAGATAATTGTATTGGTTAAAGTTAGTGGGTCCTTACGTTTCCACTGATGTAGGAAGGTTTGAACATGATTGAAATGTCTTAGCTACTAAGTGACCTTGTCTCAATTGTAATACTATCCGTACAGTATCCGTAGTAGTATGTTAGATTAGCATGTCCCAAACCATAGGGCATTGGAAAAAATATTTCTTATTGTTCCTGGTATGTCACACGCAGCGCCAACTACATCAAGAAGTTGCATCAGTACACAACACAGTGTTCACTTAATGACAAGGCCATATGTCCCAATACTGGCCTACAGGCTTATTATATACTCAACATTACTTCAATGGTACTTCACCATCATCTGTGCAGTACGTACTGACAGTATGGAGGTACTGTATGTGAATTGTTCCCCTCCCTTCAGCGCTTTCTTTTTCATGGTTCCGTGACTCTCCTGTGGCTCTCGCCTCACAAACAAAGCCAAGCATTTTGTTCGGCTACGTGTCTTTCCACGTTTCTTTGTGTTGGTCAAGAAAGGAAACACAAAACATAACTATGTCCTTGGGATTCGCTGGCGTACCGTGAAGTCAACAGACAAGATTTCAGGGAATGCGTCCCATTGTCAACGCACCTTTACTTACGTGAAGTGAGCGAGTTAAGTTTCACCGCTGTGCACCCCATCTGCGTTTGGATTGATCAGGGTCCTAACGACTTTGATATCTTGAAGACAAACGACAAGACGGGAATCGTGTATACATATATATATGCATACACGCAGAGGCTTTCAAAAGTAATAACTTTTTGGGTTAATATTCACAGTCTCAGTCTTACCATTTTGTACCTTTTGCCTACAGATATGTGTTTGATGTGCTGTACAAGCAAAACAACCGCTGACAATATTCTTAGGAACCTTATTTCATGTCTCCACTGACTTCACTCCCCCGTTCGCGTCATGCGGACTGGTTCTTTCAACTCAAAAAACAAACCAATATATTTGCCTGGACACGGCCCTCGCTGGGGTATATAGGCAATATGCCCCATACACCAGAGTTACCTTATTGCAATTATAAACTGTTTACCAAAGCAAAAACAGGAGTAAAAAGTCATGTGATGTCCTGTTATAAGGTATCATATACCGCAGCTATCAGCCAATCAGCACTCAAGATTCGAATCAACCAGTTTATAAATATATATGCGTTTTTTTGTCCTTTTTTGTCTTAATCTCCGTAGATTCATCTGTGCAAATAAAGGACAGAGAACGGCAATGAATGAAATAAAAGTGTGTCATGTTTAAGCCGGCAGCGATCCCACAAGGACGCGATGGTCTTTATCTCTCAGACACATACACTGCTGGCTGAGGAGTGTAAAACATTGTTTATTGTCTTGTAGGGGTTCTTCTGGTGGCTTTGGGTTATGATTGATCAATCATGGTGTCCATTTTACTTTCTAATAATCCAGAAAAAACATAGCTCATACTTGCAGGGCTGTCCCTTTAATTCTCTGGGTTAGACAAGCAAGGGGTGTGTGTGTGTGTGTGTGTGCTTAGGTGGCCCAGAGGAGGCACGGCATTCAAAATTGACATGTGGAGGTGAGGGATAAGAGAAGCGAGGGATGGATGAATGGAAGGATGAAAGGATGAATAAAGAATGAATAAAACAAATCAGTGGGTCTAACTGTGACCACGGGGGCCTTAAAGAATTCTATGCCTTCATTTGCACCAGAGAAGATAGTGTGTGAGTGTGTGTGTGTGTAGGGCAGGCCAGTCACATAGCTACTATGAAAAATGAATTAAAGCGATTGATGGAAGGAAAGTAAGGAGCGGATAATAACAGGCTTGTGTGTGTGTGTCACTGCATGTGTGTCTTTGAATGTGTGTGTTTGTGTGTGTTTAAGTGTGTATTTGAGTGTGTGTGTTTGTGTCATTGTGTTGGGCACGTGTGTGTATGAGTGCAGCAGAGTCGTGGCACTTCCAAGTCCTACGAACGTTGATGTATGCCTTCATATCCAGCTGCTACGGGCAACAGAGTGGCATCATGGGAAGTAACCAGTCTGTTTGGGCCTTGAGAAGCGGGACGCACATCAAAACGGGGACCAAGGGTTGTGTGCTCGATTAGAGCGACATGGAGTTGTGTTTTCCGTTTTTTATGCCTTTTTGAAACCCTGACCCTTCACGGCTTAGAATGAATGAACACACCCCTATCACACACCTTAACTCGTAACTTAACTGCTGAATTAAAAGCCCAACAGCAGAAAATATTGCTGTCTGACCCGTTGTCAGAATTCTGTGTGGGTTTCCCAGAGTTGAGGTAAGAATGATGAGTACACAGCAAAAAACGGAGGAAAGTCTGAATCCGAAATACCTTTTTAGCTCCTCAGTCCGAGTTTTCTGTGTGTTATGTGCGTGCATGGCATCTGGAAAACGTATTAAACAAGATAAAACGCACATCCTTTAGTATTTTGGAAATACTTGTGCGAATTCCACCAATGACACTTAATTCTCCAGCTATATGTATTTAACAGACAGCACACATGGACCCACCGCGGAGATAAAATACCAGAACCCGAGTGTCGGTGTGGATGAACAGCTGGACCGGTGAGACGCAGACCGTGATGTCTGGCAGAACCACACCGGCCTTTGTTCTCATGCGGCTGAATAAGACGTGTTGTAAATGTGTGCATGCAAATATTCACACTGCGTACTGTGTGTGTGTGTGTCAGTGCTTCTGAACGAGGTGTCACGACGATGTGTTTGAAGGCGTAGCTGTTTGTCGGTATAACAAGCACCAGACTGTCTGTCCCACCCTGCTGTTACAGAGCAGAAAGCCTTCACACGGCCGGATGTTGATGGTACAATATTAACATGACTTATTTAGGTGGAAAAAAGAAAAACGTGCTGTGTGTGTGTGTGTAAGTGTGTGTGTGTGTGTGTGTGTGTGGACCCTAGCACAGGTATTTCATTCCTGGATTACATTTAAAAACAAGTTCTTCCTTTCTCCTCCACCACATCCGCCTCAACCCTGTGCCTCCTTCCGTTTTCCCCTCCCCCGTCTCTCTCACTCTCTCGCTCTGCCCTTCTCTCTCCCCCCTTAGGGTGAGGCTGAATGTGTCAGTATGTCAGAGCGTGAGCTCGCCAGTCAGCTACCTGAAATGGAGGTGACTTATTTGACCTAATGGTCTAGAACATTGTGGGGGCCCCCCACACCCAGAGGCCATTTCTCCGGAGCGCTGGGCTGCTGTAAATGATCCTCTGTGCCCCACCCTAACACACACACAGGTCCTTGCGGTGATGAGCTCCTTCCTCAAGTGGTCTGGCTGAGATCACCTTCACTCTCCGAGTCAGACATACTTTTATTATCACTATGGCAACACACACAGACTGCCAGGAAACTATCACTCCATCTCTCTTTCTCTCACTCTTTCTGTCTCTCATTTTATATGTATCTCTCCCTCTCTTGCGTATTTTTCTCTCTCAATCATGAAAGAAACCATGTGGGTGCGTGTATTTAGGTATGTGATTTCACCTGAGAATTTCCAGGTGTTTTTATTGTTTTGTTCGGCAAGCATTCTGTAATCAACCCTATTATTTATCTGTGTGTGTTGAGTGTCCAATGCTGTACAAACTGCTCTGTTCTGATTGGATATAAAAATATTTCCCCTGTGATAAATACTAATGTCTGTACATTGCCACAAGCCATTTACACGACAGAAACAATCTAGAATTAAAGTTCTACGTGGGATTTCTAATGCATTTGAGCAGTAAAATACCTTTTATGTCTAATTCTGAGTGCTATAATTTAAAAACCATTATGGGGAGGCCTGTTTCAATCTACAAAGTCATAAAAGTCATCAGAACGTGAAAGAAAGCGAAATTATTTCAAAAGACCATTTTACCTCCTGACATCCTCTGGTTATGTTTCTCTCTAATCCTAACCTTTAAATATGGAACCCAGCTAATGCATTAAAGCCCCGGTGTGTTTGAGTCTCATTGTTCATTAAAAGTCCAAGTGTTTGCTGAGAATCCAACTGTTTACCTTCATGTCTTGTCTCACATGCGAATGCCGCCCTCTCTCTCTCACACACACACACACCCCACACACACCCCACACACACCCCACACACGTACGCTGCCCTCAGCTATTAAAACAGCAGCTCTGAGGTCGGATGATTTGTATAAAAGCGAGAGCGCCATAGCAGATAGAAGAAGCCAGGTTAGGTTGGCTTGCTGCAGCGCTTCTAATTTGGTCTGGGAACGTCACATTAGAGAAATAATTACCGAGTTGATGTTTTAAACACTGCAGGGGAAAGCAATGGTAAGAGAGGGGAACGAGCTAGCACTGTACATTTTATTTTCATTTATTAGCACAATATCTCCTGCAGCTATTTACACTAACAAGGTTTCCAGGTGTGTGTGTGCGTCTGGTGGATTGTTATGCGACCTGTCAGTACGTTCTGTGGAGATAATACTCTGTTGGTTTGAGTGTAGCTGAATACAAGGAGTCAGAAGTTGGTGAGTTACCCTAATCTTGGACCGAAACATTTAGCCATTTAGATGTGCTCACATTGTCCTTTTTTTAATTTGTTCATTTGCTTTCTCTAGTGGACGGTCTTAAAACAATTACAGCCATGCAATGAAAAATGATTACTGATAAGGCCTTTAGGAAATGACTATGAAATTGTTACCTAGCTGACGACATGCTTTACCAACGTCCATTATTATGCGCCTTTATTGTATAATTACGCGCCTTTATTGCACAAGCAGGCCTTTGAGAACGCATAGTTCCAGTGCGTGGAGGATGTGAAGACAATAACTATAGTTAACCCACAGTGGGTTGTGTTTGTGCACGCGGGCGTCGAGCACGTTCATTATATAGACACCAGCTTTTGTCATTTCTTCAAAGGCCTCGTCCAGGCACAGAGGTTGGCCAGAACAAAGGTGTTTTATTAATGCTGTGCGAGCTGTTGCCCCAGTGTTGTAGTTTGATTTGACTGGGCCTGCTAACAAGGGGTTCCCCCCTTATCATTTCCCAGTTAAAACGCCAACTGAGAGAGCCAATCCAAAGAGGGTCAGCAGATGGCGCTGCAATCTACTCAAACGTTTACAGATGTAAATGTAAAATGTAAATTCCCGTTGGCAAAAAATAATAATAACCTTCAAGTAACACCACAATGAAATCTCTGAAGTCGTTCTTCCTTATTCTGCTTGCTAGCCAGCTAGTTACCCCCCCCCCCCCTGATTAATGCCACATACAAGCTGCCAAGCACAAGATGGTTTAGCTAGCTAGACAACTTAACGCACAATTGATTATGAAAAAAACTGTAGCTGAGATCATGCATTCATATTGCATCAGACTAAACAATACCATAGCTAGCTAGTGAGTCACATTAGCTGGATATAAGAATAATAAAAATATAATATACACAACAATTGTAATAGAATCAACAATTGGTCCTAATGGAAAAGAATTGCAAAACGCTTCAAAGTTTGATTAAATAGAAGTAGGCTGCATTGCTATTACGACAAATGTTATGTACCAATTCCTTGTGGTCACTAAGGAAAAGGCAGAATTGTGTAGCTCATGTACAAACTGGTTGGGCAATCGACATTTCTTTTTGTTGACAAGTAGCAGAGATCTTTAGTAAAGAAAGACTAACTGGCTGCAACAAAAGCATATTGCTTCACAAATTTATAATTCTACTTCCCCAAAAGTATTGAATATCTGTCACGCCAGCAAATTTTCTGAACAGCAGTTTTTTTTAATAAGCTGCGGTAGGAGAATTTGTGAAAACTTTCGTCAGCTAACTCTGCAACAGCTAGCTAGCTATATTTTGGTGTAACATATGAAGTTATGGTACACCTATGTCTAGACTGTGGTACAATAAAATTAACTTTGGAGGGGAAAACCCAAAAAATGAAACTCCTGTATGAGATAATGCTGTCAATCTTGTAATTTAATGGTGGTAGAGCAGGACTTTGGGAACCTTTTTCAAAACCACAAGAAACCTACGTGCAACATGGTACACACACATTGCTAGTAGTTGGATTTATTACTGTAATCCTGGTCCTGTAGAACTGGCTACTAACTCCGGTCCTCCAGTTCCCCCGACAGTGTTTTTAATAACACTGCCAAGCTCACCTGATGCAACTTGTCAACGAATTATCAAGCTCTCACTCAGGTGATTTGGGTGGCAAATGAGTGCTGTTAGGGGAAGTGAATTAGGGATCAGTGAAGGAACTGTAGCAATGAAGTAACTGGAGCAGTGGAGCAGTGAAGCAACTGGAGTAGTGGAGCAGTAGATCATTGGGGTAACCGGAACAGTGGACTAACTGGAGCAGTGGAGAACTTGAACACTGGTCAAACTGGAGCACTGGAGCTCTGCAAAGAAAGCAAACAAAGACAAGCGAGTTTGACAGATGAGGACTGAGAGAAAAGATGGACTGAAGGTGAATGGATGCTGATCCTTCTCTTTTCCTCAGGTTGCTGTCATTAGGTTTACGACATCTTGTTAATGTTATTTTAGTTCATACCACAGAATAGTTGTCTCAAAGTGAGATCTGCTAGGGTTAAACTGGACAGTTGGATGTCCTCGGGATGGATATGCAAATATTTACTAGTGTAAATTGCATTTCTATGTTTATATTTACATGTTTTACCAGTGAATTCAGGCTTTGTAATGTTTCTGATTGCTACAGGCACAATCCAGTAATTCCTGAGATTTGTTCTGTCGTCATGGATGCGCCTGCATAGTAATCAAATTAAAGACGGGATGGCGTTCATCAATGTACAAGAAACCAAACAAGTGTCTGGCTGGTGTCTTGAGCAATCAAAACCAAATGCAGGATTTCACAAAAAAAATGACAATTACGTTATTTTACTGTAGGGCTTTTGGACATATGGGAATAGTAAAGAAAACTTAAATACATTTTAAGTACTCAACCAGGTGTAAATCTAAATATGCTGAAATTTTTGTTTGTGCTTATACCACATTATGTTTTGAAATAATATATATTATTTCACAACATAACATATACATTCATACACAGAATTTAACCTTAAACCTAAATAAAACCCTAAAAAGTCTAAAACAGGCATTTAAGTCAAGACCGGTTAATGTCCAATATTGGATTGTTCCATGGTTTACTATATGTACTATACTTACAGCACCACATGGACACAATAAAACTCACACACATACATAGATAGTATATACAGTGACCTAGCATGGTCAATATGTTGGACTGTTTCTGCCGAAATTGCTTGAGGTAAAGGACTGAGGAAATGTAGGGTAAATTAAATGTTAAAGAAAAGTGTGTGTGAGATTTGTGTTTCCTTCCACCACAGTCCTGTATCTGCAAGGAGGCAAGAGGAAGGACTCATAGCATATATGCCGGTATATGTATTGCATGAAGGGGTCACGGGGTCTCATTGATTTTGTGAAGTTAGTGAAAGGGTTTACTTAGGGATAGTATAGAGGATTATTGCTCTTTCCTTTCTCTTGATGCCTCTTCCACACCCTCTCTCTCTCTCCTTTCATTTCTCTCTCTCGCCCTTTTTTTCTCACTGGCCGGTTCCCCTCCCTCTGTTCCAGATAGACCTAAGTAAGATTAAGACAGGAGTATAGACAATGGGATGGAAACAGGGACCTGTGGACGGAAAGTGGGAGGATGGGTTTGTTATGGTTAAGGCCATTGTAGTTGGCTAACCGTTTCTCTGCCTTGCCCTTAGATGACTGTGTTGCTTACGTTGAGGATAACTCCTTGTTTAGCTGTAGACCTGGCATAGCTCACTGTTATGACTGGAAGATTCCTCCTGTTTCTGATAGCGACACAACTGCACAGTGTCCAGATGTTGTCAAAGGTGTCTTTTCATCCTACAACTCCCCACCGGAATGTACATCATCCTACAACTCCCCACCGGAATGTCCATCATCCTACGAATTCTACGAGTGTTTTCTCTGGGCAATGAAACCCACCCAAGACTTTATTTTATGCATACTGGGGAAGAAGGATGAAAGTGCAGTGGACTGGTTTGGTTGTATATGTACACCAGAGGCACTGAATCACCGGGGGCAACTCATGAACAAATTGAACAAGATTTTAACTCTAACCTTTACTTAAGGACTTTCATAAAGAAACAGTGTGTGTGTGTGTGTGTGAGGAACAACCTCTGTTTTTATCAGTGCGCCATTGCGGGTAGTCTTATCTCATGACCCTGACTTTTTTGGTAATGCTCTTCACATATCAATTTCACCGTTTTCTCATCAAACCCATTTCCCCCTGCAGAAAATGGAATCATTTATGCTCTCAGCAATTTCTTATTGATTGGCTCACTGCTGGAAATAGGAACAGCCATTATGACTAGGCAACCATGGAGTCAAATTGAGTTTTAAACTGGACTGTAAAATGTATCATTTCACAGCCTCACAACACAGAAGCTTTCATATTTGTGGACGGTAAGGATCAAATGTCTAAAGCTACCCGTTTACTTTACCAGAAGTGCTATTTTTTATGTTTACACGTTTTCCTCGTGCACTGTAGACCGCCATGAGACCTACCAGCCGGCCTCAAGCATTGGTTGCCTCCTCTTTGCCCCTTGAGATGGGAGGGTGCTGGGATTTTTAACATGCATGATGAGTATGTAAAAATGTTCAATTATCCAGGTGGTTCGTGTGTGTGTGTGTGTGTGTGTGTGCATGTTGTTTATATTATTTGCAATGGAGGATCACTTGGGAGTGACATTTTATGTTTTTGCCAGATCCAGGATGTTCACGTATCGTGCTCAAGGCTGACAGGGTCTATTGTAAGGTGTTTACTTGTTTAATTATTGCTATTTTTATATATATGTCTTGTAGGATGACTTCCCTAAACCGTAAATGGTAACCTTACAGATTACAAAGAACGTGAATAAGTTGAAATGTCTAAATCTGGAGTAAAATCAAGCGTCTAAATCTTAAATTAAATCAAACATCTAAACTGAAGTTAAATCCAACGTCTGAATCTCAAGTTAAATCAGGCGTCTGAATCTCAAGTTAAATCCAACGTCTGAATCTCAAGTTAAATCTAATGTCTTCATTCGTAGAAACGTGTTGACACATTATCATGTATTTATCATGTAAGTTCCACGAAGAATCAATTCACAGGTTTTCTTCAGGTCCCCCACTCACACATACAGGCACAAGCAAGAAAAAACAGAGCCTTGGACTTCTCTATATTTGGCCAAAGGCAACAACTGCCTCTGTGAACCAAGGCTTTACACACAACAAAAGATAATACTGGATAACACATAATTACACAACACAGGACAACACAAGATAACACAAGACAGGATAAAACTGGACAAAACTGGACAACCCCTATTCTTCTGGACTGTTGATCCCTTATTATATCGTTAAAACTTAGATGTGGTCAACTATTATACAGTTTTAACTGAGATGTGGTCCTGTATTATACAGTTATTACTTAGAAATGGTCTTGTATTATACAGTTCTAACTCAATAGTGTGTGGACCTATATTATACTGTTATATTTAAGATTTGATCCCATATTATACTGTTATTACTTAGAAATGGTATTGTATTATACAGTTCTAACCTACTTAGATGTGATCCCGTATTATACCGTTATTACTTAGAAATGGTCTTGTATTATACAGTTCTAACTCAATGATGTGTGGTTCTGTATTATACTGTTATATTTAAGATGGGGTCCTGTATAATACCGTTAATAATGAGATGTTGTCCTGTATAATACCGTTAATAATGAGATGTGGTCCTGTATAATACCGTTAATAATGAGATGTGGTCCTGTATTATTTTGTTAGAACTTAGATGTGGTCCTGTATTATAATGATATATTTTAGTTGTGATCCTGTATTATACCGTTACAACATAGATGTGGTCCTGTATTATACCGTTAATAATGAGATGTGGTCCTGTATTATTCCGTTAGAACTTAGATGTGGTCCTGTATTATAATGATATATTTTAGATGTGATCCTGTATTATTCCGTTATAACATAGATGTGGTCCCGTATTATACAGTTATTACTTAGAAATGGTCTTGTATTATACAGTTCTAACTCAATAGTGTGTGGACCTATATTATACTGTTATATTTAAGATTTGATCCCATATTATACTGTTATTACTTAGAAATGGTATTGTATTATACAGTTCTAACCTACTTAGATGTGATCCCGTATTATACCGTTATTACTTAGAAATGGTCTTGTATTATACAGTTCTAACTCAATGATGTGTGGTTCTGTATTATACTGTTATATTTAAGATGGCGTCCTGTATAATACCGTTAATAATGAGATGTTGTCCTGTATAATACCGTTAATAATGAGATGTGGTCCTGTATAATACCGTTAATAATGAGATGTGGTCCTGTATTATTTTGTTAGAACTTAGATGTGGTCCTGTATTATAATGATATATTTTAGTTGTGATCCTGTATTATACCGTTACAACATAGATGTGGTCCTGTATTATACCGTTAATAATGAGATGTGGTCCTGTATTATTCCGTTAGAACTTAGATGTGGTCCTGTATTATAATGATATATTTTAGATGTGATCCTGTATTATTCCGTTATAACATAGATGTGGTCCCGTATTATTCCGTTAATAATGAGATGTGATCCTGTATTATTCCGTTATAACATAGACGTGGTCCCGTATTATACAGTTATGACTGAGATGTGGTCCCATATTACATAGTTATAATACGGGACCACATACAGATGACGTGAATAGATTGCCCTGTTCGCCACAACCCCCCGCCACGCTTGGCCATGCCCAGGGGACGATGCCTCTCGCTGGGCCAGGAGAGGGGAGTGCCTTGGGGCCCGGGCTGGAGCTCGGCCCGCACTGATGCAAACAACCCAATCCCTGGTATCCCCGGGCTTCATAAATAATGGCCACTATTAATAATAAATTCATAATTACTACTCTGCTTTTATTTTGCTGAGCAAAGAGTGGGTCTGCAAATGAGCCGTCGCCTTCCTCCTCCCTCACCTTCCTCCTCCCGGACCTGTCCGGGGTCCCTGGGGGTGTAACCGTTGTGTATGTGAACGCTTAAGGGCCTTCCAAATGCCCCCTTCCCCCTTGACCCCCCTGTATCCCCTCTGCCCCATCAAAGGACCCAGTGTTTGGTGAACCCACATGACCCTAACACACTGTGAGTGGCTAATGTCTGGACTTTAGCGCGGTAGAATGTTCTAGCGTCTCGGCTTTCCGTCCTCCCAAGACTCAAAGGGTTAACGCATCCGTGTGCACTTCGTAGATCGGACCACGTCTCCCGAGATCCCTTTCCGTGAAGTCACAGGTGTTCAGCGTATTGTCCTGCCGTTAATACACCAACATCCGGGGGGCCAAGGGCATCCATTTTGTGTGGGAGCGTGTACCGTAGCTGGTCGGTCCATGCGTGGTCCGGGGCCGTCATGAGGAGTCCTCCCGTGGTTCCGGATAGCTCTGCTCTGGGTTGTTTTCCTGGAGGGAAGAGGGGACGCCACAGTCTTAATTATCTCTCCAGAGATAGGCCGCCTTGTCCATCTCTCTTTCTGCCTCTCTCTCTCTCCAGAGATAGGCCCCCTGTCCATCTCTCTTTCTGCCTCTCTCTCTCCAGAGATAGGCCCCCCTGTCCATCTCTCTTTCTGCCTCTCTCACTCTCCAGAGATAGGCCCCCTGTCCATCTCTCTTTCTGCCTCTCTCTCTCCAGAGATAGGCCCCCCTGTCCATCTCTCTTTCTGCCTCTCTCTCTCCAGAGATAGGCCCCCTGTCCATCTCTCTTTCTGCCTCTCTCTCTCCAGAGATAGGCCCCCCTGTCCATCTCTCTTTCTGCCTCTCTCTCTCCAGAGATAGGCCCCCTGTCCATCTCTCTTTCTGCCTCTCTCTCTCCAGAGATAGGCCCCCTGTCCATCTCTCTTTCTGCCTCTCTCTCTCCAGCCTGGTTTGAAAGTCGGCTTTCGACTGACTCTTCTGTCACCATCTCTTCAAGACAATAAGGCAATTAGTCTGAGCTTGTGTGTGTGTGTGTGTGTGTGTGTCTGTGTAGGTCTTATCCCTCTAACTCTCTACATTCCTCCTTATCTAACCCATCTCTTGCTCACAACATCCTGTCCTGCCCCCCCCCCCTTTCCCCTCCCCCTCCCCCACTCTCTTACAGCGATATTGGCCTGTCTGCTCATTCCATAACTCACGCTTTACTCAGCGATGCTCAATTAAACGGCATACATTAAACCTGCTGATGGTGAGATAGGACATTTGTAATCAAGCATATTCATTCCCCCTAATCACCCTGGGGACAGGCAAACACACACACACACACACCAGGAAATGTGCATGCAGATGAGCACATACACACACACGCACACATGACCTAACGTCAATCCAGCCAGGACCTTGTAGGCGTGGCCTGGGAACCCCGTCCCACGTTGATGACACCAAACTACTTTACATACTAATGAATCTAGTTTTTAATATGCTGCTCGGTAAATCATGTCAAGCCAGCAGGAAGGACTTTGTCCTGTTCTGCTCTACATTTAAATGTATGTTGGTGGGGGGGCAAGTGTTATAAAGTGTGTGTGTGTGTGTGTGTGCGTGCATGTTTGTCTGGGCCTGAAATAATGAGAACTATTCCCCGTGGTTGCAGTGTGACTTCATGGCTCGGTGGGACAGAGGGTTCATCAAAACAGGGCTGAGAGAACACAGATGGATTTACAAGAGAAATAAAGACAGCCTTCTTTATATCCTCCGTCCTCAGTGAACAAGGGCGAAGAGACAGACGTGCACCCTGTAGGACTGACAACACGCCCCAGCAAGGGCGAGGGGGGGCCACATGCGTATTCAGGTTTACTACACGATTGATGCCTCTCTCTGAAATATAACCTCATCTTTTTAAAGCAAGTCTGCCTTCAAAGAGCCCCACACATTAACGCCAGGACCAAAACACTAGCATCAGGCCCAAAACACTAGCGTCAGGACCAAAACACTGGCATGAGGCCCAAAACACTAGCATCAGGCCCAAAACACTAGCATCAGGTCCAAAACAGTTGTGTCAGGCCCAAAACACTAGCATCAGGTCCAACATACTAGCATCAGGCCCAAAACACTAGCATCAGTCCCAAAACATTAGCTTCAGGTCCAACATACTAACACCAGGCCCAAAATCCTAGCATCAGGCCAAATACACCATTCACTGTGTGTCTGTGTGTACCTCTGACTGCATGGAGTAATTAAAGGCCCAGCTTGATTTCTCACAACCAGAGATGCTACATTGGTACTAATGAAAGAATAGACACCCTAGTCAACTGGCCTACAAGACTCATTGTCCTTCCTCAATACTCCCTCAATACTTCTTCAATACTTCCACAATACTTTCCACAATAGCTTAATAATACTGTCTACCCTCCTCCTCACCTGCTCCTCGTCTTCTCCCCCTCCCTACTCCTCACCTCATCTTCTCCCCCCCTACCTACTCCTCACCTACTCCTCACCTTATCTTACCCCCCCTACCTACTCCTCAACTCACCCCCCCCT